>JAKWJA010000206.1:0-166617 GCA_027704765.1 Solanum habrochaites
AGCAAATATTTATACGATTTTTCGTTATAGCATTCAAATGTTATTATACATATTCGCCATCCCCACCCCCCACCCCCGAAAAAAAAAAAAAACACAGAAAGACGAATGAAAACACCAATCGCATTACACAATTAGAAGAAGAATAGATTCATTAATTTTCTTAGTGAATTTAGTATTATTATTGAAAATCTAGAAAATTAGAAAGTTACATAACTTACTTTAAATTACACTACTGTGTCATTTTCTTCTTTATCAAAATTTAGAATTAATTAATTAATTTAATCATTAAATTATTAAGGATTGGAATATGTAAACTGTTATTCTTCTCTGGTGATTACAACTAAAAATGTGTTTCACTGACGTTTAAAATTGAAATAATTTAAGTTCAAGTTGTATTTGTTAGGTAGGTGCGGAAATCGGAAGTAGTAGGTAGTTTGAAGCCGGGGTAGTTTCTTTATATTAGTATTTGTGACCCGCCGTTGTCGCCGAATATTTAAATGGTCATAATTTTATAATAAAATAATTTATAAACCTTTTTATTACTTGTAAATTTTTTAAAATAAAATTACTTATAATAATATATAGCACTACAAAAACACATTTAATTGCCAACAGATTTTACCAACAACTAAGTTGGGTAGTATTTTACAACAAAGTATCAAACATATTTTCTAACCGAATAATCATTTTGAAACTAAAACAATGAAATTTATACAAGATTACCAACTAAATCTTACTAACTAAGTATTTAGTCTGGTAAATAACAGCAGGAAAAAAATGGGCGCCAAATTTAGCAACCCTCTATCAATAGATACAAACAGAAATATTACTAAACGCATTACATTTTGTGGTGTAGGACCAACGGAGTACATATAGGTTGTAAATAGGGCCAAAAAATTAGTTATATGATTTATTTAAATATAACAATGAATTACCAACCAAAACATTATCAACGACAAGATTTGTGTTGCCACAAATATTTATCAACCAAATATTGAATGTGTTAGTAAATAAAGTAACGGA
This sequence comes from Solanum habrochaites, assembly GCA_027704765.1. NCBI lineage: Eukaryota > Viridiplantae > Streptophyta > Magnoliopsida > Solanales > Solanaceae > Solanum > Solanum habrochaites. Next base: position 1,024 of record JAKWJA010000206.1, read on the forward strand.
AATATAATTTGTTGGTAAATTTACCAAACCAATATTCAAATTAGTTGGAACTTTTATAACGAATAACGATTGTGTAGTATGAATTTACTAAACATCATTAAATAGTTAGTAAATCAAGAGTTTAGTGTTGAGACTTTAAGTATTTGATGTGTGTTATTACGGCGTTTAACCTTTACATTTTAACCAAAACTTGACATTGTTGAATATTTTTGGTAACCATGCTCAGATTAGAACCCATCAGTATCTTTAGCTCGAAAGGTAAGTTTTTTATCTCACGGGAAGTTGTGGTTTTAATGTTTTGAGGCTTTCATTTTTGGTTTTGCGTTATGTGTTTTAAATTTTATGTTTAGGCCAAATTTACTTTGGTCAATTATTTTTGTTGAACGTGCTAGATGAGAAATTTGTCAGCCGTGAATTAACTTCAAACAAGGTCAATTTTCTATCTAGTAGTGTTGGTTTAGTTTTGAGGCTTTCATTTTTATTGTGTTCTTTAGGTGTTTTTAACATATAAATTCTAGCAAAAAATTCAATTTGGTCAAGATATTTGATAACGTATTAAGATTAAAAACAGTAGATGTAAAAATCATTTTGAGTAAATAAGAGTGAGAGGGTGTCGAATTGTGAGGCTTCCTGTCAGACCCAAAAAACCGAAGCCGCGACTGGCACCCACATTTACCCTCTATGTGAGCGCGAACCAACCAATATGAAAACCTTATCATTTCAAATTTATATTCACATAGAATGAGGAGACTTAAACTCATAAATAAAAAACATTCAATAACTCTAAATTCAATTCATTAATTCACCAAAATCTGGAAGTCATCACCACAAGAACATTCTATGATCAACTTACTAAAAAGAGTGATTTTAGAGCTAAAACAAATAAAAGTTACTATGCCGTAAACTTCAAGGCATCAGACATGAGGAAGGAGATCCAGTCCAAGACTAGAAGCATTAGCTCACCCTGGAACGATCCGGAAGTGTGGAAAGATGGCTTGACTAAGTTGAGCGAAGATGAGCGGACGTTGGCTGCATCTCAACAAATAAACAAAAGGAAAACATAAAAAGTAGGGGGCCCAGTACAAACACAAGTACGAGGTAGGTACTCATCGGCCAACTCAAAGAAATAGAAACAGTAATATCAAAGAACATCATAAAATCAACTAAATACCTTAAGCATGCACATTTACAATTACCATAATTCTCTGGTTACAAACACCAAGCACACTCAATGAGGACTCACGCTCCTCATCATTACTCATTTGGGAAACATGTTCTTTAGATTGAGTATCTTAGTATCTTTCAAGATTCATTATAATTTACTCTGTGTCGGTAGGTGAACACTCCGACTCCATCATTTCATATCTGGTACCCCGGAACGTGGCACCCGTCCATTATTACTATCCTAGGTCGGAACGTGACAACTCCGATCCTCATATTCTATCCTGGTTACGGAACAGTGGCACCCCAATCCATCATTACTATACTGGTGTGGAGAGTGACACTCCGATCCATATATTCTATCCTTGGTACCGGACACTGCACCCGATCCATATTATAATCCTGGTGTCGGAACGGACACATCCGATCCTCATAGTCTATCCTCGGTACCGGAAGGGCACCGCATCCCCTTCATCCACTATTTCGTTCATGTAAGCTTCTTTTTATACCAAGGCATCATCATTAACAAAGTTTAGATTAGGGTTTCTCAAGATTTAAGATTCAATAGATTCATCCATGCTTTTTATCACCTAATCATATCATATATTAAGAAAGCAATCATGCATACACAAAATTAAGCATATAGAAGACTTAAACAATACTACCCAACACATATCATCGCTATAAGAGTTTACTACGAATAGTGTAAAAACACATAACCTACCTCCACGACGAAGAATGGCGATCAAACAAGCATCTTCTCAAATCCTGCTATTCCTCTCTTCTCTCTTCTCTACTCGTTCTCTTACTCCTTTTTTGTCCTCTTGTATTTCTATTTGCTTATCAAACCCTCTTTCTTATACCTATATTACTATATAATTAAGACATAAAAAGATGGCAATAATAACCCACTAATTAATTAGGTTACCTCTTTTAACCCCCAAGTAAGTAGACTTATAACATTAACCCTCTAACTTATAATTTAAAGCGGAATGAGTCAAAAAAACGTCCCCTTTAAAACGTGAAAGAATCCGGACCCAGAATGGGGATTGCGCAACTTGCGACGAGTACCTCGGCTGCGACGGTCCGTCATGCCATGTCGTCGCAACCGTCAGAGTGGTTTTCACACTGAATCGGAGTCTCTGGACGGTCCGTCACACCTGTGGAGTCCGGTCCTGCCATTTCGTTACGAAGTTCAGAGAGTGATTTTCAGTCACCCAATTTCAGATTTCCATAGTATTTTGAAACGAACCTCACCGACGGTCCGTCGTGCCGTGACGGTCCGTCGTGGCTCTCCTTCGTGCAGTTTTCAGAATAAAATCGTTGTTGCTCAAAACGAATAAACAGGTCGTTACCATAGATACAATGTTTACCAATAGTTCGTCCCGAGCCCCGAACGTCACAAGAATGGAAAACAAGGGCGAAAGGAAGAAAACCTGATCTGTAACAGATGTGGGTATCTTTTTTACCCCAGCCCCCCCCACCCCTCCCCGTCGCATATCTGCCTCCTTCTCCAAGGGCTTCTTCAACGGGTCGGATTCTTCCATTGAACTTTGATAGATGCAATCTCCCTTGAACCTCAACTTGAGAATTTCTCTATCTAAAATGGCAACAGGCTCTCCTTATAAGACAATTCTCATCAAGCAAAGAAACTGAATCCCAAGACGGGGCTAATGAGTTTCCATCCCCATGGTATCTTTTAACATGAACATGGAATACCGGATGTACTCCGGACCAGCCTGGAGCAAGGCAACTCATAAGCACCTCCCCTACTCGCTTAAGTACTTCAAGGGACCAATGTACTTGGGCTTAGCTTGCCGCTTTACAAACCGCCATCACCCCCTTTCATTGGCAAAACTTTCAAAAAGACTTGTTCCCCTCCATGAATCTAACTAACCTTTCGATCTGTATTCTTTTGTCTACTTTGCGCGCTAGAAGCTTCTCTTGAATGGATTTCACCTTTAACGAGTCCCTCCCAAAAGGTCGTACCCCAAGGGTCTAACCTCGAATGATCAACAACCAATGGTAGACCTAAATCTATACCATAAATGCTCAAATGGGGCCATATCAATGCTTGAGTGATAGATAATTGTATGAAACCCGCTAAGGGTAGAAAGCTATCCCAATGCCACGAATTTCTATACCATGCAGAAGAATATCCTTCAACCACATGAATCGTAGCCAGACTGACCATCGGTCTGAGGGATGGAACGGGGTACTAAGGTCCAACCTAGTTACCCAATTCGGCAGCATGTTTCCAAAACTTAGAAGTAACGCGTACCTCTATCTGATGATGAGGATAGTGAAACCCAGCAATCCGAACCCAATCTCGGAGATGTAACGTTTGGCAATTCTCTGGCATTGTAAGTCACCTTAACCGAAATGAAATGAGCAGGAATTAGTTTAAATCGGTCCCACAATCACCCAAATGGAGCGAACTTGCCCAATGTCTTTGGAAGACCAAACACGAAGTCCATGCAATTCTCTCCCATTTCCATTTCCGCGAATGGGCAGTCTTTGAAGTGTTCCTCCGGGCCTTTGGGTTTCATAATTTAATTGTTGACAATCTTGGACAATTTGGCAATAAAACCACAATATCACGTTAATTCTTTTACTCCACCAAAAGTGTTGTTGGCATTAGTTCCACGGACATCTTGGTTGCACCAGGATGTATCGAATACGCTTGAAATAGAGCCTCTTGTCAGAATAGTGTTGAATAAAGTCATCGACGCGGGGTACCACATACCCTTCCCTTATCCTCAAAACACTCATTCCTCATAGATTTTCGCTTCTTTAGCCTCATTGCCACACCTTATCTCAAATCGGCTTAGTGTCTAATCATCAAACTGTTCCCCTTGATTTGGTCAATGAAGGAAGGAAGATCTGACTCCACACAAGCCCAAAAATCCTCCCTTCTATTTACTTCTAATCTCATAAGGTCCGTTAGCCAGAATTGAACTCTCTAGCCAATGGGCGTCTAGAGCTTGCAAGTGAGCTAGACTTCCCTGCTTCCCGCCTTTCTACTTAAGGCATTCCCACTACAACATTACACACGCCTTCCCCGTGATGAACAAAATAGTGAGTCGTAGTCCTGCAGTAGTTCAATCCATATCCTCTGTTCAAATTCAAATCTCTCTGGAGTAAGAAAATAGTAGACTACGATGATCCGTATAGACCTCACACTAACCCCGTATAAATAGTGTCTCCATTGCTTAGTGCAAACACTACCGCGCGCCAATTCCAAATAATGAGTTGGATAGTTACGTTCATGCATTTTAATGTCTTGATGAAGCATTAAGCAATCACATTATTCTCGTGCATTAGTACTGCACCCAAACCAGAATAGGAGCATCCACAAATAAATAAACAATGAAGAGTTCTTACCCTCCACTGGCAAGGTAAGGTAGGTGCGGTAGTCAACAGAGTCTTGAGCTTCTGAAGATGCCTCACACTCATTCCGACCATACAAATGGAACAGTTTCATTTTGACTTAGTCAAGTTCGTCAGTTGGGAAGCATAGAAGAGAATCCCTGGACCAAATCGGACGGTAATTAACTGGCTAAACCAACAAAGCTTCTTATTTATGACACATTAGTAGGTCTTACCCAAGTCTTCACTATCGCTCTAGAAGGATCACCATCACCCATACTTAGAAACCCTGTGCCCTAGAAGGAGGCATCTAGCCAAAACTCACAATTAGAAAAACTTGGCATAAAGCTTTCTCCTCAACATTTCCAAACCATTCTCAAATGCTCCTCATGTCCTCTTACTTTAGAGTATATCAGTTATATCATCAATAAATACGATCACAAAGAGATTCCAAATTGGCTTAAAAATCCCGTTCATCAAACTCATAAAAGCAAGCAGGGGCAGTCGTAAGACCAAAAGACATCACTACAAATTCGTATGCCCAGACTGGTTCGAAAAGCACGTCTTTGAGTACATCGTGACCGATTTTCATTTGATGATACCGGATTCAAGTCAATCTTAGAGAAGACACAAGCACTTTGTAACTGATCGAACAAGTCATACAAGGCGAGGAAGAGGTCACTTGTTCTTATAGCACCTTGTTCAAACTGCGTTTAGTCTATTGAAATCCGAAAACTCCCGCCTTGTTTCACAAACAAACCGGAGCACCCAAGGAGATCACTGTCTAAGAAGCCTTGCTCAACAAAAAAACCCTTTCCCTTTTTTGGGAAAAAAAGTTGGGCTTTTTATTCTCTTAACTCCGCGGGGGGGCCATTCTATAAGTGGGTTAGAAAATGGGGCGAGTACCCGGTTTTTCAAGATCAAGACAGAAGTCAATATCCCTATCTGGGGGCATACCCGGAAGATCTGCAGGGAATCACATCAGAAACTCACGGACACCGAAACCAACGAATCCAATCAAGGTACTTGGTAGGGTTAATCCTGAGATGAGCCAAGAAAAGCTAAACCACCCTTTACTAACCCTTTTTTAGCACGAAGAAAGGAGCATTAGACGACCGGATTAGAGTGGAGTACCCTCCCACACTAAGGATCTGTCCCAGGCTTGGCAACGTCCACTCGTTTTAGCATTACCAATCCAAGGATCGCAAAATTGCGGAGAAAAGCCAAGTCATACCCAGAATTACATCAAAATCAACCATTTCAATAAACCAAATCTAATAAAAGTGGTGCTCCCCACAAAGTTACCAGACAAGACCATATGACCTTTGTCAACTAACACAGCACTCACCCACAGGAAGTAGAAACAGAATAGGCAGATCAAGTAATTCACAATGTAAATTGTACCATTAGCCAATGAGGAAGATACATAGAAAAGGATCCAGGATCAAACACAATACAGAAGCCATGCATCACAAACCAGAAGATGACGTGAGGACAGCATCAGGGTATCCGCCTCTGATCTCCCAGGGAAAGCATAAACAAGGGCCCTTTCGTTTGTTTGTCCATTAGCCCCTATCATGTTGTGATGTTAGTGGCTCCCGTCTGCCATCACCACGGCCGTTTGTGTGACCAAGATTACTGGACACCACGCCCTCCCAGAATAACGGCCTCGCAGACCACCTCTACTTCTAGGCTGTTGGGGGTTAGAACTTTTTTTGGACAATTAATCTTGATATGCCAGTTTCCCCACACCAATAAACATCTCTAGATTCACGCATGCGTTCTCAGGGAAGTGTTGACCGGTCTGAGGTGGACACCAACTACAGGTCTTGTAGTGAAGAACTGAATGGGTCCGACTGAGTAACCTCCGGAAACCTGTCCTCTAGAGTAAGAACCATTAAACTTCACCCCCTTTCGAAACCTCTTTATGGCGATGACCATGGTGGAATTCATCTAGCTTCACTCTTTACCTCTACTACGAAGTCTACTACCTCTGAAAAGATTTCGTGTGTCCGCTACTGTAAAGCTGAAATCGCAACTTGATTCAAACCCCTTCAACAAAGCGGCGAATCCGCTCTTGTGACTGAAACATAGTTGGGTGGAATATCTGGAAGCTGCAAGAAACTTAGGCCTATATGCATTGCCGACATCCTAACTTGCTTAGGCCAAAAAAACTCTCACTTTTCTTCCCTCAAAGTAAGGGGAATATACTTTTCCATTAAACAAAAATAGAGAATGAGGCCCAAGTCAAGGTGGTGCCTTGTTGGGTGACATTTCAACACTGTGACGCCACCCATTTTGGCGTTCCCTTGCAACTGATAACTCACAACTCAACACCAAAACGTTCTACTATACACATCTTGTAGTAGTGCTCATGAAAGCAACCAGGAAAATCGACATAAGCATCCTCAGCTTCTGCCCACACCTTCAAGACTGGAGGTTTCAATTTCAAAGAACTTACTGAAAAGAGGCGTGCTGATCATTGTATTATAGGCCCAGTAGTCAGGGTGGAAACGTGCCTATGTCAATGAGGGCAATCCATCGAGGGGCCATAGTGGATGCATGTTGTGCTTCTGAAACCGGAGGTGATGGTGCAGGAAAAACATTGGGGGTGCCTGACCATGATAAGACAACCCACTAAGATAGCGAGAACCTGATTGATCATTTCAGGGGTTAGGTTGGGGTGGCATTTTCGCATTCTGTACTTGTTCATCCCCCAATCCTCCCTTCTCTTATTACTTCCTCGGTCGGTGGAGAGTCAACGCCCTAGCCCAAGATGGGCTAGGTGCTCGTCCTATCCCTTCTAGAGGACGTCTCCCACGACTTTTACCGCGGCCTCTTGCCATGTCAACTCGAGCTACAGCCACAATGGCTGGCTCAGATTGCATTATTGTCTTGCTGATGTTGATTGTTGGAGTAGTCGGCTCGAGTTCTAACCATCTGCGAAATAGAGTAGATGGTCAGATACAATTTTGTATACTAGATACACTTGGAGCCCAAAGTAATATCACGAAAGAAAGAAAGAAAGAATGGAATTTCCTAAAGTCTATAGCCTCTCAAAGAAAAGTAAAGGCTCCCCCCTACCGTTCTTGAAGACTCTACCTAGGACATGTCTTGTGTGATGAGAACCAAAGAACCTAATGCTCTGATACAAGTTTGTCACACCCAAACCGAGCTGCGACTGGCACCCACATTACCCTCCTATGTGAGCGAAACAAACCATCTGAACCTCATCATCAATAATAGCAACATAAAGTAATGCGGAGACTTAACTCATAATACAAGACAATTCAATAACTCTAAAATTCAACTTCTTATAATGCCCCAAAATCTGGAAGTAATCACCACAAAACATCTATGATCAAACTTACTAAACTAGAGTATTCTAAGAGCTAAAACAAATAAAAGCTAGTCTATGCCGAAAACTTCAAGGCATCAGACAGAGGAGGAGATCCAGTCCAAGATAGAGCATAGCCACCCTGAAGATCCGGTGTGACAAGACTGGCTTGAACTACTGTTGAGTCGAGATGACGGCAAGTTTGCTGCACTCAAAATAACAAAAGGAAAACATAAAAGTAGGGGGTCAGTACAACACAAGTATGAGTAGGTATCATCAGCCAAACTCAAATAGAAGAAACAGTTATATCAAGTAAATCATAAAATCAACTAATATCCTAGCCTGCGCATTTACAAATTACCATATCCTGGTTACAACCACCAAGCACATCAATGAGACTCACGCCTCCTCATCCTACTCAATTTGGGAAACATGTTATTGAATTGAGTATATTTAGTATATGTTCAAGATTCATATATTAGGTTTACTCTCGTGTCGGGTACGTGGACACTACGCTCCTCATTCGATCCTGGTACCGGAAGTGGCACCCGATCCATATACGATCATAGGTCGGAACGTGACAATCCGTCCTCAATTTCTATCCAGGTACTGGACGTGGCACCCAAAATTCCATATACTTATCCTGGTGTCGGAAAGTGGACACTCGATCCTAATATTCGTTATCCTTGGTACCGGAACGTGGCACCCGATCCATATTCTATCTGTGTCGAGAACGTGACACTCCGATCCCATATCTATCCTTGGTACAGGAACGTGGCACCCGATCCCCCTAATTACTACTTTCGTTCATTAAGCTTCTTTTATACCAAGGCATCATCAGTAACAAAGTAGATTAGGTTTCTTCAAGATTTAAGATTCAATAGCTCATCAGCTCTTTAGCACAATCATATTATATCATAAGAGCAATCATGCATAAACACAATTAAAGGCATATAGAAGATTAAACAATAATAACCCAACAATATCATTCGCTATTAAGAGTTTACTACGAATAGTTTGTAAAACCATAACCTACCTCCACCGAAGAATGGCGACAACAAGAACTTTTCTCCAAAATCCTGGCATCCTCTTCGGTTCATCTCTCTCTCTACTCGTTCTCTTCTCATTTTTTTCTTGGGTTTCTCTCTTTGTTCTTTCTATTTTCTTATTCAAACCCTCTTTCTTTTACCCTAATTAAATATAGAATAAGAATAAAAGATGGCATAATAAACCACAATTAATTAAGGTGACCTCTTTTAACCCCCAAGTAATTGACTTATAACAATAACCCTCTAACTTTAGAATTAAAGCGGAATAGTCCAAAAGTCCCTTTTCAACGTTGTAAAGAAATCCGACCCAGATGGGGATTGCGCAACCTGGACGGCCCGTGTGCTTGCGACGGTCCGTCCTGCATGTACGTCGCAAACCGTCGAGAGTGGTTTCACTGAAGACTTGTGCGGTCCCGTCACACTGTGACGGTCCGTCACAACGTGACGGTCCGTCCTGCCTGTTCGTTAAGAAGTTCAGAGAGTGATTCAGTACCCCAAATTCAGATTTTTCCAAGTATTTTGAAACGACACCTCACGACGGTCCGTCGTGCCCGTGACGGCCGTCGTGGCATCCGTCACTTCTGCAGTGTTTTCCAGAATAAAATCTGTGTCAAAACGACTAAAAACAGGTCGTTACACTTCCGTTTTTTTTTAATTAGGTCGTTAGGATTTAGCTTTTAAGTGTACCAAAAATTTCACTTTTATCAATATTGTTGGGTAATCACGCTCAAATTGAAATGTTTATCACGGCAGTTAGCCCTATAAGTTCGTTTAATCTCATAGGATGTGGTTCGGGATTAAGACTTATTTTAAGTTGTGTGTTAAGCGTTTTTACTTTTAACTTTTCACTAAAAAATCTAAATTAGGTCAATTTTTTTGGGAAAAAATGCTCAAATTTGAATTTTGTTAACGCGGTGAACTATGAAAGACATTTTCGCTTTATTAGATGGTTGACTGGATTTTGCAGTTTTCTATTCAGTTTGTATGGTAGGTGAGTACTGTTTACTTTTGGAAAAATTTTGATTTTGGGGGCCCTTATAATTTTTTTGTAAATGTGCTCATGATGGAAAAATTATGTCAGTTCAATGAGCTTCGAAAGATCATTTCATATCTAACAAGATGGTTGTTGTTTCAGGTTTGCGACTTTCTTTTCAGGTATGCAATTTTAACTTTTGGCCAAAAAATTTATACATGAAAATATTTTTGTAAACGTGGCTCAAATAAATTTTTGACAGAATGATTGTGGTCATGGTCGAGTTAATTTAACTGGTCATATAGATTTTGCATTGTTTCATTTCAATTGATTTATAAAATTGACTAATATTTGGGTTTATTTCGCTGCTCTAATTTTAATGTATTAAATTAATAAATATTTTACTATTGAAATACTTTTTAGTTAAAATATGTTGCAACATATTGTCAATCAATTACTAGCTAACATTGAAACTGTGATAGATGACTAATAAATTAAACAATCAATTAGTAAAGTTATTAGAAAACTAAAATAATCATATAAAGTATTTTCACCATTTAGACAAATAAGGGTTGTTGGTGAGTCGTAGTAACTTCTTGCATCCTTAACCAAGAGGTCTTAGGTTCGATTCCCGTTGGTGTAAATGATCATCTTGTTAGGAGTGGTTTTACCATCCAATGTAAGACTTTCAGTTGTGAAATTTAGCTCAAATGTTGGGTTACGAACATCGGAGAACAAACTCTTTGTTATAAACTTACCAACCAATTAACAATGTATGAATCGAAAATGAAGAAAAGAAGTTACTAATCCTTTTAATTCGTTAGTAAAGGGACTAAACGACTATACTCACCACACTTAGTTGGTTCCCGGTAAATTTACCATACGGATATTATTTTAGGGCTATATTTCAAAAAATTTTGTAACAACGTCGTTGAGGTTTACAAGTTGATTTGGATGGTAAGTTTACCAACAAATTAAAATAAAGTGGTAATATTTACGACGAGCTTTTTAACAAAAGATTAATATAAGTTGACATTTGGTTAGTAAATAAAATTGTCAAACGATTTGATCAATTTACCAACGAATTTTTTTGCTCGTAATTGAGGTTCCTTTTGTAGTGTGTGTATATATATATATATATATATATAGAACTATTAATAGAGGCATTTATTTCTTTTGCATAAGTATCAAATTTCAACCTTTTACATGAAACGTTTTCTTTACCTGAGTAAAGAAAATTTACATATCTATTTTTGTAAAAGATATATATTATTATCTAGCGTGTTATTCTAAAACTTAGAATTTATAAAGATTAATATTGTTGTTTCACCATTTTTATTGCTTTTAGATTGTGTTAATATACATTGCTATGTGTATTTCTGTTAGGTTGTTCTTGATTCAATATTCTTAATTTTCTTTTGATGATACTGATAAGTAGTATATATTTTTCGTAGGCGTAAAATTTAATCTATTATTATACTGCTATTCTATTATTTAGAATTATTTCATTATCTAAGTTTGTGGACAATAATGATAAGTATTTAGTTATTATTATATTTACCTTTTGAATTAACATAACCGTAAGTGTGCTCACACAATCTCTATTATCATCGTGTATGTTTTTTTTAAATATAGTAATTTATTTATTTATATTTAGTGACTTATGTATAACCTAAATAATATTTGGACCTACTTGTAAAAGATATAGTGCTCGACAAGAGATATTAAAATTTAATTATATGAAACTTAATTTAGTTAAGATTAGTGTAATTTACATATTATTTTGTAAAGATATATATTATTATCTAGCGTGTTATTCTAAAAAAAAAAAAAAAAAAAAAAAAAAAAACTTGAATTTATAAAGATTAATATGTTGTTTCACCATTTGTATTGATTGTTAGATTTGTGTAAGATGACATGCTATGGTATTCTGTTAGGTGTTTTGATTCAATATTCTTAATTTTTCTTTGATGATACTGATAAGTAGTAATATTTTCGTAGGCGTAAAATTTAACTATAATTATAATGCTATTTATTATTAGAATATTTCATTATCCCAGTTTGTGGACAAAATGATAAGTATTAGTTATATTATATTTACCTTTGAATTAACATAACGTAAGTGTGATCACACAATCTATATGATCATCGTGTATATTTTTTTTTAATATAGTAAGTTATTATTTTATTTAGTGAATTATGTATAACCTAAATAATTATTGACTACTTTTTAGAATATGTGCTCGACATATGAGATACTAAAATTAATTATAATTAAACTTAATTTAGTTAAAGATATAGTGTATTTAAATTATTTTTTTAGTTAAACGTCTATTAAAATTTTAATGAAGTGATCTTACTCGTAGAACATAATATCAAGTATTGTCTTTAAAATTATGTGAAAAAATAAAAATGATAGATATTGATATGATTAAAGAAAAAAATATATTTAGAAAGACAATTTTAAACTGACAGTCAAATAGTATTTCATTTATACACGTGTATATTTGTGGTTATCATTTCATTTAGTTAGATTTTCTTGAAAATAAAAATAAATATTGTAGATATTGGATTAAGGCATTTTTACTATCTAATTCATTGTAATTAACTCCATAATTTATATGTATTAACTTTGAAAAACATTATTTTCAAATTTAAATTAAATATAATTATATAATAACATAGTAAGTTGACATATTGATATACAAAATAGTTTATTTTCTTTATGAAAACAATTTATATTTAAAAATTCAAATTATACAATTTTATCACCTATTTTGTATCATTCTTTAAATATATTTTTTTGTTCGGTTTCTTAGTCTGTTATGATAATACTTTTTTAATCATATCGTAACAATGGTATGAAAATATATAAAAATAAAGGAATTATATGTTAGAACGTGTGTGATATCTTCAAATTAATAACTTATTTTAAAAATTTCATGAGTTTTTGTCGAATATTTATGATGATAATTAGCAAAATAAGTTTCTCAACACTTGTTGACATATCTTGAATATGCGAATAGTACATATTAAATTGGAAAAATTAGTAAACTAGTTCAAAATAAATAACATTATTTAAGTAAAAAAATATCCATACTTATAAAATATTAGCAATAATGTCAAAAATGTCAGTATTTTAAAAAAATTATGGTCTCAAATTTTTCTTTCTATTTTATCTCTCTTTGTCAATTAATTATATTATATCTTTTTTTTAAAAAAAAAAATCATTCTCTCTCAATTTATCTTTTCAATGTTAATCTCTCTCCCCATTTTTTTTTTCTCTCTTCATGGTTATCTTTCTGATTGTTCGCCAACATTAAGTGTGCAAATATTTTTTGCCTATATTTTGATTGTTTTTTTAATCAAAAAAAATTGAATCAACAAGAATGCCTTTGATTAAGTGTCTCTAATCTTTATCCTTATTTCAGATTTTTTTCTTAATTTTATTTTTGTTTAATCTTAAATAAAATGGTGTGTTGTATTTTTTTTAATTTCAGTTATTGATTTACTCTCAATGACTGAACCAAGAGCCTTACTAGAGGTATTCATCTTCATCACCAATTCTGGTGATTTTCATACTTTACATTTATTATAGTTAAACAAATAGTGTATAAGTTGAGCCGTGCTACAAGAGGAAGAAAGGCCGGCAAGAAAGACATTTACAAGACTCATGGTGTGCAAAACCTTCCTCAAATTCAGGAACGGCCAAATGTAAAATATTTGTCGACTCGTGAGGATCTGAAAAAGAGACGAAGATTCGGATATTATCGAACAATTTTCTATTAGTTTGTTTGTATTTATAGTTTTTTTTTAGAATTGTATGCTTTATAATTGTATTCAATACTATTATACATATCAATTTGTATTTTTTTAAAAAAATTTCATGTGCATTGATTATGATATATTGTAATTGTCCCTAATGTGTATCATCCCAAGGTTAGGGCAACTGTTATATTTTTATTTATAGAAGAAATAACTTCTATTAATTTATGTATTCGAATACAAAATACAAAATAGGACATATTGGAATGAATACACTTAGAAAAGGAAACAAGATTTTTGAAAAAGAAAATAAATACACAGTGCAAAATTATACGAATACAAATGTATTTTTGAATAGAACATTTATTTGACATACATATTGGAATGAATACAACTAATAAAGTTTTATGTCAACTGAATTGACATTTTTTTCTATTTGTATTATTCTAAAGGTATGCATAGTTAGGTATGTTGTAAGAATGAGGTACATCAAATATCAATGATTTCTTTTCAATTGGTCTATTTCATTCACTTTTTAATCATACTAATTTTTTGTATTACATATATTATACAAAATTCTAAATAAAAACTAGAATAAATAGAAATACAACTAAACTCAAATAAATACTATTGAAATGATATACAAGATTTTGAAGAAAAAAATAACTATTGAGGGAAAAAATATATGAAAAAACAAATGATTTCTTAAATGACTATGTAGATAAATTCGGCTACCTATTGAAAATGAATACAAAAACTAATAAAAAACTATAAATTATATTTATAAATAGAATATATTGTGGAATGAATATAATTTTAAAAAGGTAACAATTCGGGACGAAAAAAAAAACAAAAATTCAAAGTTTATTTTGAAAAGTAATGATGAGAAAAAATTAAGGATTGCTTGCCTTTTTTTGAAATATTCCCCCCTAATTTCTTCCTTTGTGTTATAAGATATATTCTTTAAATAAAATAAATAATAAAAATAAATAGATACATAACAAACTAAAATGACATTTTACTAACTATTGAAATGTTGCTAATGAGTACCTCTAACTGCTAAAATAGTGCCATTTTGAAAATTCCCTATTAAATTATGTCATCACAAAACAAAAAAATTATTAATGACCATAAATAGAAAAAGTAAAAACAAATAATAAAGGCAATCCTTAGATCAATAGAATAGATAACAACTTTTAATTATGGAAAAAGGGTCTGATATATCCCTCAACTTTGTCATTTAGATCTGATATACTCCTCATTATAAAAGTGGCTCATATGTACCCCTACTTGTAAACAAATGGCCCACATATACCTTTTTCCTCTAACGGAAATGAAAAAAAAAAATTTAATCTAATTTTATTATTTTTTTCTAAAAATATATCCCATATGAGTAAATTTAATCCTTGGTCAAACATATTTTTTTTGACTGTTTTCTGTTTAATGACTAATTTTTGAGATCAAATTATTTATGTTTCCAATATTCTGGTAAAACTTATATAGATATGAGTAATTTATGTATGAAAAAATACAAATATACCTTGAACTGTGATAAAAGAATCATATATACCCTAAAAATTTTTAAAAAAAAATTAGACGGAACAAATATAAATTTAAAACTAATTTTTTAATTTCCGTTAATAAAGGGTTATGTGGAGCCACATTTTGTAACGACAGGGGTTATATGTGAGCGTTTGGATAACGGTTAAGGGAAATATATGAGCCACTTTTAAACGAGGGGGGTTAATCAGCTCTAAATGCAAAGTTACGTGTATTATCAGACCCTTTTCCCTTTAATTATTGTCTTTCGATTATAACTAGGACAATCAATTAAGAGAAGATAAGGAAAAGAGAATATTTGCCTAAGTTGCAAGGCTATCATATATAATTATGTAGTATGCTCATAATTATTTCAACATAAGAAAAATTTACAAATTCAAAAAATAATATATTTTGGATTAGAAAAATAATACAAACACTAAAAATAGTATATTTTAAAAAGGTAATTATATAAGTTGAGACTAGGGTGTTGCAAAACACCGAAACCGACCAATAAACCGAACCGATAAAATGTTAGTGGGTTATTGTATTGGGTTATTGGGTTTTTAAAGGGTTAGAAAAAATAATTAATTGGGTATTGGGCGTTCGTTTTTCCTATTGGGTTATGGGGTAAAACCGATACCCAATAAGACGATAGTTATTACTACTTTACCCTCCTCAATATTAAATATACATAATTTTAATTACATAATAGATTCAATATTAGCTTTCAGGCTATGTGATTTTTTGGTTAGGGAAATGGAGGACAACTTTGTTGATTATCTGGTGGATCAAGCAACTGTTCAAGATTGTCGTTTATGGAATATTTATTTTAGTTTTAATTCTGTAGTAGTGTAGAAGAAACTTTGCAAGTTTGTGAATGTTAGTAATTTGAATAACATTCAAGTTTCTATTATGTTTTGGCGGTAAGTTGGTAACATGTAATTAAAAATACGTACTATTAGTTATTATGTTGATCGACATTTTTTATTGGTTAACGAAAACGAACCGATAACATCAAAAACGATAAATTAAAACGATAAACCAATAAAGAATCTTATTGGTTGTTATTGGGTTAAGCATATTTAAACCGAAAACCGATAAAACCGAACCGATTAAGGTAAAACCGAACCGAAACCGACCGATGCACACCGTGCTAGTTGAGACAATGCTTCCTACTGCCTCATGAAGCTTCGTCAAATTGTCAACAACTTAATATTATCAATAATTTTATTAAATAATTTAATATTATCAATACACTCTATATATATAGTTATATGTTCCTATACCTTTATTGCTTTGTCAACGTCTAATTCATTACCGAGATAAAATTGTAAAATAATTACTTTTTGAATGCCTTCAAAGATCCAGCATATCAAAAAATAATAACTAAAAGCTTTTTAGCCAATCAAACTTAAATTTAGTGAATTTAAAATTTTAAAATAATAAAAACAATCAATTCGTTTTACCAATTTCGATATTGCAAAACTGATATGGTTACCCATGTTCTTCTTACCTGCAAATATGAATAAAACGTCATCCAAAATGTCCAAATAATTAGCATGACAACGGTGCCTTGGTATATTTCAATAAAATTTGAAATATTCTACTTCCTAATTTCAGTAAAAAATTAATAGGTGATTTTTTAATTGTGTAAACGCCGTAGAATTAAATGGATCTAATAATTTATTATCATTTATTTATAATTTTGTGTAACTATCATATAATTAATCGGGTCTAATTTTAATTATTGAAATGTGTTTACATTTAATTAATCAATTATTTATTATTTAAAAATAGTTAAATTTAAGTATTTTAAAATTTTTTGGTGTTTACATGTATCGTTTTATTCTAATTAATTACACGTGTCTATATTTATTTATTTAATTATTAATTATTTAAATTTTAAAATTTATAGTGTTGACATGTGTTATATTTTTTCTTATATATATACATATATATATATATTAAGATTATAACTAAAATAATGAGTAATTTTTCCGTGAAATAAATGTTTAAGATTTTATTAAATCAACTCATGTTCCTTATGTTTTATTTGTTAAAACCCAACAAACTAATGCATATATCAAAGAATAGCGTTGAATAAATGTTTTTTTTTAAAATTAAATAGAAAATCAATCTAAATAAAATAAAACAGAGAAATTTAAAGGCAATAGATAAAAAACTAATTAAAAAATAGTTTGGTACCTTATGATCTCAGAGAATCAACCAATAAAGAAGAAGATGTATGAATATTTGTGATCTAGTACGCATCTTTGCAACTCCAACTTTTATCCTCCCATTGATTAGTTTTTATAGGGGTACATGAGTAGGGCATGAAACATGACATTTATTGAAAAGTAGTGTGAATACTCGTCTATTTGAATTTTACAAGTATATATATATATATATAGATATATATAGAATAATCTATATATATAGAGATATTATATATATAGATATATATAATATATAGAGTATATATATATAATAACATTTTCAGAATATATCTATATATTCAAAAAGAGGTAAATATATATTACAAATAGTGAACCCTGAAGTAGTATAAATTTGTGTAGTGTGTATTGGATTTAAAAATTCCAACAAATATTACAACAAATTTTGAAAAGGAAAAAAAAAAAGGAAAGAAGATATGCATAATTAACAATAGGCATAATACCTAAATTGTGTTGCCTGTTTTAACTTAGTTCAAATGCATTGATGCCCTTCCTTTGGACGCACACAAATAAGACACACTTAAACTTGTATATATAAGTTGAATAAATGACACATATGTTCGAATGTCATCATGCATGTCATTTTTTTGTCCTACTTGGTGTCCTACTGTATGTGTGCCTTTAGGACTCATGTTTATTTATTTTTAAAAGTAAATAGATAAAGTGTAGGTTTGTGCATTAGAAAGTTGGAGTTCAAATTAAATTTGAAACAAGTTTAGGGCAATATATGATTATGGCCTTAACAATAAAAATGCATGTACAAAAAAGGAGCGTGAAATTTGAAGCATTTCTGACTTTTAACAATGAATTTAATTCCCTAAATCGCTTTTAAAATGTAGTTTGCCAACAAAAATATAGGATCATATCCTTAAAGGTAAAAACTGTTAAAAGTAATATTGGAAGTTCACATCATTATCCGGAATTTTTAAAAATTGTAATATATATATTTATTTATATATAGATATAGTATATTATAGATTTTTCTTATTTTGCAGAGAAAAGGAAATACCTGATCATTTAAGTATTTAGCAAAGTATAAATTTTATATTATATTCTTCTGAGTTTGGTTGTTTAATTATTTTTATTTTGAAAAAATTGAATTTGTTTCACCTCAAAAACCGTACTTTCGTTTCATCAAGAAAAAATAATAGTAAAATAGCACGTTTATTACTTGTCAACTTATTTGGATATTTTTTTTTATAAAAAATAAAATATTATCAACTTTTTAAAAAGAATTTAGTGTCGATTATAGTAAATACTAGTAATAAACTTAAACACGTTTGACTTTTTTTTTGTACAACCTTCCTTAATTTATTAAAGAACAAATCACATACACATTGCATTTCAAAAATTAATACTTAAATATACTTTTATTTTATTTTCAAAAAAGATTTATAATTTATAAAACATAAAAATTTAAATATTCAGGTTTTTTTTGTACTAAACGATGAGTATTTTCTTTGGATTGATATGTTATATCTTCCAACCTGTTGAATCAACATTTAATTGTTGCAACTATGTGTCATACTTTCAAAAGAAGTATTTCCTTTACTTGAAATAAATATTGATGTTCCTCAATTTTTCTGAGATAGATTGTTGGAAATTGAATACAAATAATAATATTAATAAGACAAAAATATATTATGTAAAGCAAAAAATAAGTAAAATCATAGATGTTGAAAAAGAAATTGAGAAAAACATAGAAAATAATATCAATAATCCATGCTTGTGACGATCCGCTAGATCGTTTTGATTACTAGAATTGTTTGACTCTTTGCGTAAAATTTAAGTTAGAAATTTTGAACTATTCGTTTTACTATGGTTATTTAAATGAAAAATAATTAATTTTTTGGTAGTAAATGGGCCAAGTCCATAATTCATTTAATACCTATACCATTTGACCCGTTTACTAAAATAAATTAAAAGAAGGTAGTTTTTAATTAATTATAAGATAACGGTAGTAGGGCTAATATATCAGATGAAGGGAATGGAAGACCGCTTAATGCGAACGTTCAGGTTAAGTAAATAATCAGTAGTTGGTATTTCATCTTTGCATATCTAATATAACTATAGTGATAGATGGAAAAATCAATAATATTATTACCTATATAATGGGATCTTATTGAAAATTTGACAATGTCGACGAAACCCATATGTGCGATTATGCAATGTGTTTTTGTTTTTTTTTGGGGGGGGGGGGGGGGGGAGGGGTTCTGGAAATTTGGGGATAAGAAAAAAAAAAATGGTCCTTTATGGTAGAATGGTGACTAATTTATTAAGAAAAAAAATCATATAAGGGATTGGGGTGTACCATTCCTACATTATTTGTATAATATTCGTAGTTTAGATTTATGTGGGAGATTATCGCTTAAGAATACCGTGCTAAAACTTCTATTTCTACAAATTGGGTGCATGTAATAAATTGATAAGTGATTGAAAGGCTTGCATATGGTTTCACGTTAAGTTCGGTATAGTATATTTTCAGATCCTTCCAATAATTATCTCCCTATGATTTAAGTTTGAATTTATTGATATAGGAAATTAAATATTAGGTGTATTACATTATATAAATATTATTAGATTTATGAGATTAGGAAAAATAAAGATTTGTCCTAAACGTGAAATTTAGTAAATATGAGACTTGTCTTATTAATTGACAACAAAATTAGGAGCTTGATTTTAAAGTAGGGTGAATTTTTGAGTTTTGAATGGGCATATAGTAATAAGAGTGTCAACAGATTTGCTTACTTACAAGTAGTGCATATTTGATAGATTGGAAAACCTAGAAGATTTGTGGAAGGTAAATGCAAGATTTTGAGGATTTGTGATATGTGTTCAACATTCGAGGTATGTTAAGACTTCCTAGACTTCGTTGAGGGACTTTTTCTAATTAAAGATTAAAAATAAATTGGACAATGGGTAAGGGTGAAAGATGGAGGTCTCGTACCAATGGTGTGACAAACATGGTTACGAGTACCAGTGTGAGTAACGGGAAAGTTTATTACTATAGTATGATAGATTGTAATTTGATAATGCCAAAAGCATATGAGCATTAACCGATGTATTAGTAACTTGATTTCTTGTGTGTGGCTGGATTTGTCTATTGAACCCATATAATTATGATAATTGAGGTGATTTTATGTCATAGCAACATTTGAATTATTGAGATGTTGTATCATCCCCTTGGTTTGATATCATATTGTGCACATGCATTGACATAAGTTTGAGTATAAGTAAATGTCTAACACGTGGAGATCATCTGTGTTGAGACCGAGTTGTGATTATAATTTGGGCATGTGGAGATCGTTCATGCAAGTGATTGATTATGATTATAAGTTTGGCACGTGGAGATCATCCGTGCTGGGGATTATTTGATTTTATGAGTGTGTTGAGATCGTCTGCACAGACACGTGGAGATCGTCCGTGTCGGTATATGGACCTCGAGAGTCCCCCATGGGTCATGAACTCTCTATGTATTTCCGAGGATTATCATGCATATCTAATCACGGTGTCACATTGAATTGGATCTCATTACATCCTTCATTTTTTGTTGATTATGGTTTTATTGGTAGTTGAAAAGCATGTGATATTTGATTTCTTCCATTTGATGGAACTTGGCTGGTAAATATAATATAGACTTGTATACACAAAGAACTGATTTTCTTACATAAACTCCTGTCACTACTTCTTCGTTGTCGGTCAATGAGATATATTAGGTACACGTAGTTTCGTCCTCATACTGCACTTGCTGCACTCTTTTGTGATGCCGATTGGATTTTAAATTCGGGCACGTTCTTGGAGCTTAAATTGAGTTTGGATTGTCTTGGAGTTGTGGTGCACTGCTTGAGATATTCTGCAGCCCACACCTTTAATCTAGCTCTATTTATTAGGTTATTTTGATATTCTGATAGGAAATCTTATGTTTAAATTTTCATATTAGTTCGGACTTGTATCTTATTGTAGATGCTCTTGTACTTATGGCACTAAATCTTGGGGGTGATATTTCTATTTTTTCGCATTTATTTTAAATAATTAGTATGTTAGATATTAGTTGATGTTATCTTTTCATGTTTAAGTTGAAATGGTGATATTTATTGGGTTGGCTTACCTATCGGTTAGGAACACAGGTGCCATCACGACTCGTGATTTTTGGGTTGTGAAAATTTGGTATCAGAGCCCTAGGTTCATCGGTCACACGAGTGCAAGAGCTGAGTCTAGTAGAGTCTTGTGGATCGGTGCAGAGATGTCCATTACTTATCTTCGAGAGGATATAGGACTTTAGGAACATTTCTTCTTTCATTCGTAATCGTGCGTGTGTGGTTTAGTTTAAGGTCAAAATTTCTTGTTCCATTCTCTCACCAATAATAAGGATACATTTTCAGATTTGACATCTGTGGTAGGGAATAATATTATGCGGTATAGAACATAAGTTGTCTGGTTAGGAAAATAACTTAGTATTGAGTATTTTGAATTTAAATAATAAAATTGACGAGGTTTGAAATAGTAAGAACAACTTTCTCAAGGTGTGATTTAGAGAAGGATCCTTGAACTTCATTTGAATTTATTAGGGACAATTTATTAACTTGTGTTTATGATATGTGAATAATTATTAATGAAATGGTATATTTTGATGTCTTGAAGAGAATTATAAGATTAGGAAGATTCAATTGATAAAATAAGAGTTTAGTGATTATAGTAAGGATGTGAGTAACAGTTGAGAAATGATAGAATATAAAATGTGATCACTTCTCATGATATTTGAGAGGGTAAGATTTGTTATAAGATTTGTACGACATATTTCCTCTTTATCCTTAGAGTGTAGGTATACAAAAGATATTTTGAATAGTTTAAGTTGAATGACATTATGACAACACTAATGTTTATTGGATAGAAGTCACAAGTTGGTTAAGTCGAATACATCAAAAGATTATAAAACGGTTAAATTGGATATCAACAAGTAAAGACATTTAAATGGTGTTACTGATAAATAGTGATAAATTCATATTGCGATGAGCTTTTCGTATATTGAATTGAGGATTAGCAATAATAACTGAAAATAAGAGGGGGAAAAGATTCCTTAGTTAGAAAATTTTGGAATGGATAGTTGTATGACGCTACATAAGGACACCTATAGAGATGTATGCATAGTAGTTATAAATTTCTAAGTAGATCATAGACCAATATGCCAGTGATGGAGAATATTACCTTCATAAATAACTAATTGTATTGGGATAATCAAGGTTGTTCAAAGTATCATTCGATATGCTCTTAGTTGAATATAGTTTTATTTTGAGTGTAGATCAACTTTGTGAGTATGTTATTTTGGATTTGAATATGCTTTGTGACTTTTCTCTTATCTCTATACATATTACTACACCTGTAGATGGTTCTTAGTGGTAGATCGATTACATTGATATTATGTTGACTTAATAGTGTATGACACGTGGAAAAATTTAGTTATTTAATATACAAAAGATTTAAACAACATTTGGATATGGATTGAAAATTTTCACTATCATGCAATTTATGACTATTAGTCTAAAAAAATTAACCTCCAATATGTTAGGTAATCCTAATTTAATGTGGTAGGATAGTCTCAGTACTAATTCAAGAAAGGTATTTGTGTCTCTAAAGTTTCAATATGTGGGAACAAGTGTTGCTTCACCTATTCGTTTTATGTTTGTGATACTAGTGATGTTATGTCTCCTTTAGAGCCCATTCCAATGGTGCAAGAATTTTTTAAGGGTATTCCATGTGAGTGTGATATAAAATTATTATTGGCTTTTAGTTATACACTTGGACTATTTCAATTATTTCTTATTGGAATACTGCAGTGAATTTGCAAGAATGGTAACAAGATTTGTTGAGTAACAGATTTTGTTGGATCAAGTATATTTTTGTTGGGTGTTTCTATCATATTGGAATTCCTTTGTTATATATTAGTATATTACCATAGTAAGGAGGATCACTTCATTTTTCGAGGATTTTCCTTTAAATTTAAAGAAGATTAAGATGTATGAAATTTTTTATGATTTTTGGTTAGTTTGGTGACATTTTTGGAACATATAGTGTTAAAGAAAGGGTTTTTGGGGGATCAATGAGGATTAAGATTTCTAGATTGGGTCAAGGACCTACCCTGGTACAATATATAGTTTTTGGCTTTGTTGGTTAGTGATCGAAGGTGCTCTCATCATACACTGCATGACAAGATCATCTTAGAAGTAAGTGGTTTGCAATGGCTTGATGTGTGGTTGAGGTGAGCTTCTAATCAATGTGCGCTATTGGCAACATGTTCCAGTCAAAGGGATCATGGACTAATCCTCTTGAAAAGGATTTGAATTATTCTCTTTATTTGGTTTCCAATTGTTTTAGGAAAATGATTGAAAGTGTAATCCTATTTGTAGTTGGGTTTGACTTGTACGGAAAAGCACAACTTTTTAAATTGAGGAGGGTCTTGAGAGAATAATTCAATTACTTATTAGTATTTTCATTGAAAGACATTAGGACATGAGAGAGGATTTTTTTTGGAGATCTTTAAACAAAAGAGAAGAGAGTAGAAAAGGGTTTGTGTTGTTACAGTCTTTTCTCCGACCATCATTTTTCAGATCGTGTTTTCCCTTTAATTAACCATTGGATTGAGATGAACTTTTGTAACGACCTGTTCAGTCATTTGAGCAGCAGATTTTATTTCTGGAAAAACTGTCTTGATCGAGGATACCAGACGGGACCGTCGAGGGCACGATGAACGTCGAGGGGGTTTCGTTCCCAAAAAAACGTAGAATTCTGAATATTTTGGGTACTGTAAATCGACTCTCTGAACTTCACGCGAAATGGAGGACGAAGCGTCGTAGGCACGACGGACCGTCACAGTGTCGTAAATAAAAAGTGCGTCTCGGAACTCTGTTGACGACTCAGCAGGGACGGACCGTCGCAGGCACGACGGCCCGTCACAGGCTACGTAACCCGGACTGGGCGGATTTCTGTTAAAATGTTTTTAAGGACGTTTTGGAACTGATTCCTGCTATAATTATAAAGTAGTGGGGGTAATACTAATAATTCAATTATTGGGGGTTTAAAGGAGATAGATAACTTTAATAATAGTGGTTACTTTTTTTACCTTTAGATTAATTATATGCTAATTAGGGTAAAAGAAAAAGGGTTTGAATAAGAAAAATAGAAAGAACAGAGAGAGGGAGAACAACGATCGATCAGGAGGAGAGAACAAAGAGAAAGCATAAGCATGGAAAAGTAGTTCTGATCAGAATTCTTCGGTGGAGTAGGTTATGGTTATGCTTGTCATATTAAACTCTTAATAGAGAATGGATGTATGGATTGGGTAGTGTTGTAAACTCTTCATATGCTTAATTGTATGCTTGCATGCATGAATGTGATTATATAATGGTGATAAAATAAGCATGATGAAGCTATTGAATCTAAATCTTGTGAAAAACCCGAATCTACTTTGTTATGATGATGCTTGGTATTAAAAGAAGGCTTGCTTGATAAACGAAAGTCAGTAGTGGAGATTAGGGGATCGTGTGTACACGTTCCGGCACCAGGATTAGTATGTATGAGGATCGGAGGGTCACGTTCCGACACCGGATAGATGGATCGGGGTTGCCAAGTTCGGTACCAGGATAGATAAGGATAGGAGTGTTCACGTTCCGACACCAGGATAGTATAGGATCGGGGTGCACGTTTGGTAAAAGGATAGTATATGGATCGGGTGTACGTTTCCGACACCAGGATAATATATGGATAGGGTTGCCACGTTACTAACGTGTGGTACCAAGATAGTATGATGAGGATCGGTTAGTGTCAGTTCCGGCACCAGGATAGTATTATGGAAGCGTATAGTCAGTACCGAGCACGAGGAGAAAAAAGATAATGAATTGAAAGATGTTTAGTATACGTCAATGTATGAACCTATTTCACCAAATGAGTATGGTATGGAGGCTGAGTCCTCAGGTGTAATTGCGGTTACTCTCAATGATCATTGTACCATTGTTGTTGCTTACCTGCGAGTATTGTAGTTGTTTTTATGATATTTATCTGAATATTATCTGTTTCATTTTGAGTTGGCCGCTGATTACCTACTCAGTACTTGTGTTTTGTACTTGACCACTACTTGTAGTTTTCTTTTTGTTTAATTGTGGAGGACAGCAAAACGTACCGTCGTCCTTCAACTCACTCGCAACTCTAGCCAGTCTTCGTCACACCAAGATTTCAGGGTGAGCTAAAGCTTCTGCTTGGGACGCATCTTCTCTTATGTCTGAATGCCTTTGAAGTTCTGGCATTGGGAATATCTGTAGTTATTTTAGCTTATTAGATACTATGAGACTTGAATTTGAGGATAAATGTTCTTGTGATGATGCTTCCAGATTTTGGGGAATAATGTAAGTTGAGTTTAGACGTTGATTATGATTTCGTTAAATGAGTTTTAAGGTCTTCCGCATTTATTTTATGTTTATTATGATTGAAATGTTGGGGGTTAGATTGGTATGGTTCGCTCACATAATTGGATAAGTGTGGGTGCCACTCGCGGTCGTTTCGGGGTCGTGACAAACTTGGTAATCAGAGCATAGGGTGTTGGTATCATTCACACTAAGAAAGAGTATAGTAGAGTCTTGAGGAACGGGAGGGGGGGACACCTTTCTTTTCTTGAGAGGCTACAAGGAGCTTTAGGAAAAATTCCATTTTTTCTTTCTTTCGTTTGCTATACTTGGATCCAATTGGATCTAGGGTGATACTAATGTATCTGACCACTTCAATGTATATTTCGCAGATGGTTAGACTAGAGAAAAAAACACAGCGCCAACACCAACACCGCGCAAAAGACAGTGCATCTGAGCAAACCACGGGGGCTGTAGCTCGAAGAGGAGAAGTGTGGCAAGAGGTCGTGGTAGAGGTCGCGGGAGGATCCTAGAGGAAGAGGACAAGCACTGTCCCATCTAGTACTAGGGCGGTTTGGTGACCTCCTCACCGACTGGGAAGTATTAAGAAGGTGGAGGAAGTGAGGAAAATGAGCAAGTGCAGCATGAGGAATGCACCCTTAACTACACCAGAGATGATAATCAGGTTCTTGCTATCTTAGCGGGTTATCTGATCAAGGCAAGAAACCTCCAGTGGTTTC
The DNA here is from genome assembly GCA_027704765.1 of Solanum habrochaites. Taxonomy (NCBI): domain Eukaryota; kingdom Viridiplantae; phylum Streptophyta; class Magnoliopsida; order Solanales; family Solanaceae; genus Solanum; species Solanum habrochaites. Next base: position 27,587 of record JAKWJA010000206.1, read on the forward strand.
GTGCACCAGTACCTCAGGTTCCAGAAGTATACAGGCCGCTGCTGGGCTCCCTGCATGGATGCCTCATTCCTCATTGGAAATCGGCCCGTTCCTGGTGACACAGGCCATAATGCAAGGCGATCAAACAGTAACTTTTTCAGTAAGTTCTTGCAATTTAAACCTCCGTCTTTCAAGGGTGCGAACTGAGGATGCCTACGATTTTCTGGTTGATTGTCAGAGTTACTCCATCAAAAGGACATAGTGGAAAACGATTGGCGTTGAGTTTGTTGTAAACTATCAGTTTAAGGGAAATGCCAAAATGTATGGTGGCGGTCACATTGTTGAGTGTTGAAGTTGTCAAACCCGCACAGCACCACCTATGACTTGGGCGGTGTTTCTTAGCTTATTTATGAGAAGTATATCCCCCGGACCGCTTTGGGGATAGGAGGAAGATGAGTTCTTGAGACTAGAGCAAGCAGAGGTCGGATGACTGGTATTGAGGCTAAGTTTTCCGTGCATTATCCAGGTATGCCACCCAGCTTTGCTTCAGTCCAAAACGAGCGGATTCGCGTTTCTTGAATGGGGTTGAGGTAGATTTGTGGATTTCAGCCTTACAGGTAGCGGCTACAGCCGAAATCCTATTCAGGATAGTGGTAGACTGCGTGTTTGAATAGAGGTTGGAGGGAAGTGAGTGAAAGCAAGATGACTAACCATGGCATCGACATCAAAAAGGTTTCGTAAGAGAGGTGAGTTTAATGGTCTTACTCAGAGGACAGGTTCAGGAGGTTACCAAGTTCGACCAATTCAGTCCTCACACAGGCTTGTGTAGCTGGGGGTCCACCGCAGACGGTCAACATTCCGAGTTTGGTGTTTATCCCCAGACTCGTAATTTTCACAGAGACCTATCTTGAATGCAGGAGTGTATGGATGTGGGGGGAGACTGTGGACACATTAGAGGTATTGTCCAAAACAGAGTACAAAACTCCAATAGTCGAGTAGAGTTGTCATGGAAGGGGCCGCATTCTGGAGGGACTGGTGGCCGAGGGGTAATGGTGGTAACCAAAACGGCCGGAGGGGTGGGTGTGCGGGGTGACGGGAAAAATGGAGCCATACAGAACAACATGGTAGGGGCAAACGGGCAGACAGTGAGATTATGGACCAGGGTTATGCTTTCAGGTGCTGGTCGGAAGCGGGAGACATCCGCTGCTGCAGGTAATCTTTTTGTTTGTGATTGCATGGCTTCCGTCTTAGTTGATCTGGATCCACATTTTCATTGTATCTTTTATTTGCTTACTGGTCTTAATTGGATATTTGAATTGCTTGACATGCCTATTGTGTTTCTACCGGTGGGTGAGGTCTATGATAGTTGAAAAGGTGTATAGTATGTGTCTTGTAAAGTTTGTGGGGGAGAACTACTCATGTTGTAGACTGGTTATCTTAGAAATGGTTGAGTTCGATGGGTAATTCTGGGTACAGTATGGACTTGGCTTTCTCCAAACTATGCAATCTTAGTTGTAATGGCTAAAACTATGCCGTAGCAAACTTGGACACGATCAGTTAGTTGGGAGGGGACATACACTTCCCAATCGGTTCGTATTCATCTCCTTTCTTCGTGCCTAAGAACATGGTTAGTAAGGGTTGTTTAGCCTTCTTGGCACACTTCAGGGATGATACTACCCAAAGTTACCTTCTATTGAGTCGTTTGATAGTCCGTGAGTTTCTAGTGTGTTTTCCCGTAGACCTTCTAGTATGGCCAAGGATAGAGATATTGACTTCTGCATGATCTTGAACCGGGTTACTCGCCCCATTTCTTACCCCGTATAGAATGGATCCGCTGAGTTAAGAGAGTTAAAGGCTCAACTTCAGAAGGTTAGGAAATGGCATTCTAGAAAAGGGCATACCCTTGGGGGTGCTCTGTTTGTTTGTGAAGAAGGAAGGATGGAAACTTGCGGGATGGTGAATAGATTACAGACAACTGAATAAGGTAACCATTCAAGAACAAGTATCCTCTTCCTCGCACGATGATTCTTCGATCAGTCAGTAACAAGGTGCTTGGTCTCCTTAGATTGACTGAGATCCGTTTATCATCAATTGAAAATCGGGCAACAGATTGTGTAAAGACGTGGGGGGGCCTTTTCGAACACCAGTATGGGCGACATTAAGAAATTTTAGGAATGTCTTTTGGTTCTTACGAATTCCCATGCTGCTTTCATGAGCTTGATGAACGGGATTTTTTAAGCCATATCTGGATCTCTTTGTGATCGTATATTGATGATATACTGATATACTCCAAGAGCAAGACGAACCATTAAGGAGCCATTTGAGAATGTTGGAGTGTCACGTTCCGAACCTGAATACTATGGATCGGGTGCCACGTTCCGGGGGTACCAGATAGTAATATGGATCGGGTGTCACGTTCCGACAGCGGATAGGATATGGATCGGGTTGCCAAGTTTTCCGGTGGGTACAAGGATAGTTTGATGGGATCGGCGTGTCACGTTACGGCACAGGATAGTATATGGAGCGGAGAGTGTCACGTACCGACAAGGAGAGAAATAAAGATAATGAATCTTGAAAGATGTTATTAAATACTCAATTTAATGAACCTAGTCCCCAAGTGAGTATGGTTGGAGGCTTGAGTCCTCATGGGTACTTCGCGTACTATTACTAGCCCTGTTCTTGTGTGATGAGACAACGAACCTAATGCTCTGATACCAAGTTTGTCAGACCCAAATCGGATCGCGACTGGCCACCCACACTCTATCCTTCATGTAGCGCAACCAACAATCTAAAACCTTACATTTCAAGGTAATATCCAACAGAAAGATGCGGAAGACTAATATTATAAGAACCATTTCAATAACTTCTCAAAATTCAACATCTAATTATCCCCAAAATCTAGAAGTCATTCACAACAAGAACACTATGATCAAATTACTCAACATAAGAGTATTTCTAAACTAAAATAACAAAAGCTAGTCATGCGGAACTTCAAGGCATCAAGACATGAGGAAAGAAGATCCAGTCAAGCTAGAAGCGTTAGTAACCCTGAAATTGGTTGTAATTGAAGACTGGCTAGGAGTGCGGTTGAGGGAGACGACGGGCAAGGTTGCCGGCACTCCACAATAAACAAGAAGAAAACATAAACGTAGGGGGGTCAGTACAAACACAAGTATGAGTAGGTATCAATCGGCCAACTCAAATAGAAAGCAATTATATCTCACGATAAACATCAAAAATACAACTAATATCTTAACAGGTGATAGCAACAAGTTATAAACATTCAGTTATAAGTACCACCAAGTTCATACGAGGATCACGCCTCAATACCATTACTCATTGGGACGTAGGTCATTAGATTGATTTATTAACATTTTCAAGATTCATTATCTTTATTCCTCTTGTGTCGGTACGTGACACTCCGCTCCCTACTACTGTCACGACCCAAAAACCGAGCCGCCGACTGGCAATGGCACCCCACATTACCCTCCTATGTGAGCGAACCAACCAATATGAACCCTTATCATTTCAATTTAAGTTCAACATAAAGCATGCGGAACGAAGACGTAAAACTCATAAATAAAAGACAATTCAATAATTCTTAAAATCTACAATCTCTAATTCCCCAAAATCTGGAAGTCATCACCACAAAGAAATCATGATCAATTACTAAAATAAGAGTATTCTAAGAACGATAAAATAAAGAAAAGCTAGTCTTATGCCGAAACTTCAAGGCATCAAGACATGAGGAAGGGAGATCCAGTCCAGTAGAAGCATTAGATCACCCTGAAGATCGGTGGTGTGACGAAAGCAATGGCTTGAACTACTGTTGAGCCGTCGAAGAGATGCGGCACGTTTGCCTGGATACCATGATATACAAAAAGAAAACATAAAGTAGGGGGTCAGTACAACCAAAGTATGAGTAGGTATCATCGGCCAAATCCAAAATAGGAAAAAAACAGATATATCAAGTAACATCATAAAAATCAACTAATTCTCCTTAGCATGCAGCATTTACATTACCCATAATCCTTGGTTACAAAAAACAACAAGCACATCAAGAGGACTCACGCCTTCCTCATCATACCATTTGGAAAACGATGTTTTGAGATTGAGTATGTTCGTATCTTTCAAGATTCATATATTATTTACTTCTTGTCGGTCGTGCACTCGCTCTCATCTATCCTGGTACAGAACGATGACCCGAAGTCCATTATAATCCTGGTGTCGGAACGTGACACTCCGATCCTCATATTCTATCTGGTGTCGGAACGGGACACTCCGATCCTCATCTATACTGGTGTCGGAACGGGGTGGGGGTGAACCCGATCCTCATATTCTATCCGGTACCGGAACGTGGACCCCATCCATATACTATACTGGTGTCGGAACGTGAACACTCCGATACCTATTTAATATCATGGTTTCAGGAAACGTGACACTCCGATCCTCATATTCTATCCTGGTACCGGACCGTGGAACCGGATCCCCTAATCTCACTATTCGTTCATTAAGCAGTCTTTTATACCAAGGAATCATCCATTAACAAAGAGATTAGGGTTTCTTCAAGATTTAAGATTAAATAGCTTATATTCTTATTTTATCACAATCATAATAATATATAAGAGCAATCATCATACACACAATTAAGAATTAGACGACTTAATAAGATACCCAACAATATCATTCGCTATTAAGAGTTTACTACGAATAGGGTAAAAACATAACCCTACCTCCTACCGAAAGAATGCGATGATCAACAAGCTATCTTCTAAAATCCTGCGATCATCTTCGTATCCTCCTCTCTACTCGTTCTCTTCTTATTTTTGTCTCTCTTTGTCGTTTCTATTTTTCTTATTCAAAACCCTCTTTCTTTTTTTTTTTTTACCCTAATTAACATAGAATTAAAGTGTAAAGATGGCAATAATAACCCACTAATAACTTAAGGTTACCTCTTTAACCCACCAAGTATAATTTAGCATATTAAATCACCCTCAATTATAATGTAAAGCAGGGAATAGTCCAAAAACGTCCCTTAAAAACGTATAAAGAAATCCGACCCAGACGGGATACGCAACCTGCGACGGCCCGTGTGCCTGTGTGCCGGTCCGTCCTGCAGGGTCGTCGCAAACCCCCGTAAGAGACTAGATTTCCACCATAGAGGTCTGTGACGGTCCGTCAAGCTGTGACGACCCCCACCCGGGTCCGTCCTGCCTGTGACGGTCCGTCTTGCCATTTAGTGCGTGACGGTCAGAGGTCGGATTTTCAGTACCCAATTTCAGATATTTTTCCAAGTGTTTTGAAACGAGACCCTGCGACGGTCCGTTCGCGCCCATGACGTCTCAGTTGTGGGGTCGTAGAATCACCTATTTTTCCAGAAATAAAATCGGTACTCAAAACGAACCTAAACAGGTCTTACAACTATGTGCGTACGTGACACTCCGATTCCCCTACTACTATGTGTCGGAACGTGACACTCCGATCCCCTAATTCTACGTGCCGGTCGTGACACCCGATCCCCTAAATTACGTGTCGGTTCGTGACACCGATTCCCCTAAATTAGTGCGGTTCGGACACCCGAATCCCCCTAATTTACGTGTAGTTCCGTGATCACCGATCCATAATTTCTACGTTCGATTTGTGACACCCGAGCTCCTCACTCATCTTATCAATTCATTCAAGCCTTTCTCTTACCAAGGCATCACATCTCAATTACTTTAGTTCATCAAGCCTTCTTTTATACCAAGGCTCATCATTAAAAGAGATTAGGTTTTTTCAAGATTGGGTATTCAATAGCTTCATCATGCTTATTCATCAACAATTATATATATATAAAATCACATCATGCATTGCAACACAATAAGCATAGAAAGACTTTATAATACACCCAAACACAGATCATTCGCTACCTTCTCAAATCCTGCTATCCCCTTCGTTTCTCTCCTCTTTACTCGTTCTCCTTCTTTCTGTTATTTTCTTTTTTTATTCAAACCCTCTTTTTTTTACCCTAATTAATCATATAATTAAGTATAAAAGATGGCCTATAAACCCACAAATAACTTAAGGTACCTCTTTAACCCAGCAAGTAATTAGACTTATTAACATTAACCCACCACTTTATAATTAAAGCAGAAATGTCCAAAAACGCCCCTTCAATAAATTAACAGAAATCCGACCCAACCTGGGATTGGCGCAGGCCGTGAAGGGCAGTCAGTGCCTGCGGCGGGTCGTCCTGCGGTCCGTCAAGGGTCCAGAAATTGATCTCTGTAAAAGTTACTGTGGACGGGCCGTTCGTGCCCTGCGACGGTCCGGTCCTGCCATTCGTCGTGACGTTCAGAGAGTCGATTTTCAGTACCCAATTCAGAATTCAAAGTGTTTGAAACGAGAACCCCTCCTCGACGGCCGTCATGCCCATGACAGCCGTCGAGGGGTCCGTTGTCCCAGCCAGTTTTCCAGAATAAAATCTGTGCTCAAAAAGACTAAACAGGTCGTTACAGAGGTATCATACCATGGTGTGACAGGTTCTGTACGAGACTGTGTGATTACGGGGAAAGTTGATTATTATATAGATAGATTGTAATGTGATAAGCCAACGCATAGTAGCATTAACCGAGTATAGTGACTTGATTTATATGGTGTGGCTGATTTCATATGAACCCCATATAATTGTGATAATTAGGTGATTAATGTCATACGGACATTTGGAATTATTGATAGTTGATATTCCTTGGTTGATATCATATTGTGCACATGCTGACATGGAATGAGCTTAAGTAAATGTCATTAAACACGTGGAGATCTCCGTGTTGAGACTGAGTTGTGATTATATTAGGAAAGTGGGAGAGATCGTCCGTTCGGTAATGATTAAGATATAAGTTATAAAGTGGCGATCATTTGTGCTGGGGGATTATTGATTTTATGATTAGTGCGTTGAGATCGTCTGCACAAAAATATGGAGAGCGTCCGTCAGTGTCAGTTATGGACCCCATAGCGAGTCCCCATGGGTCATGCACCCTGATTTATTTCTGAAGGAGATCAGGTTATACGTTGAGAGAGTATTGAAATCGAGGGCATATCATTTCATGGTTGTCACGTGCATGCATCTCATTACATACTTCATTTTTTTTATTATGGGTTATAATGGGTGGTTAAAAAGTATGTCATATTTTATTTCTTCCATTTGATGATGAAAACTTGGATAGTAAATATAATATAGTACTTGTATACACAAATAGAACTGATTTTTCTTACATAAACTATGTATTGTCAAAGTCTTCGTGTCGGTTAATGAGATAGACTGGATTCACGTATTTCAACTCATACATACTGTGCACTCTTTTGTAGTGCAAAAGGCGAAGTCAAAATTCGGGCACGTTCTTGGAGCTTAAATATGAGTTTGGATTGTCTTGGAGTAGTGGTGCGCTGTTTGGGATATTCTGCAGCCAACACCTTTAATCTACCTCTATTTATTAGGTTATTTTGATATTCTTATAGGATATCTCTTATGTTCAAATTTTCATTTTAGTTCGGACTTGTATCTTATTGTAGAAGCTTTTGTACTTTTGGCATTAAATCTTGGGGGTGGTATTTCTATTTTTTCTTATTCATTTTAAATAATTAGCATGTTAGATATTAGTTGATATTATCTTTTCACGTTTAAGTTGAAATGGTGATATTTATTGGATTGGCTTACCTATCGGTGGGAACATTGGTGCCATCACGACTCTTGATTTTTGGGTCATGACAATACTATACAAATGAGGGGGGGCGAGCTGATCTCATACCTCTCTCATCAACCTCGTCCCATTTACCTCAATCATCTCCCCGAATCCTAGATCCGATTCTAATCATCACTTATACCTCGTTCCCCCTTATCCTCAAGTCTCCACAATTCTTCGGTCCTTTTTTATCGTGTTCTTTTATTTAACTTTTTATACTTTTAGTGGGTTTTGATAGAGACCCATTCACATATTTAGAAAATTAGAAACTTTTAGGTTTCAAAAGGCCTTAGTTAACTATAAATAAATGACTTTAAAGAAATTATTGAACGATAATAGTATAAGTATCGTTAAACTATATTTTAGCAGCAGTGGTAAATATGAGTATTTATAACCAACACTGTATATATATAAATATTCTTAAAGGTTTTAGCTAGTTTGAATACAATAACATTAACTGAATTATAAGCAATAAATCTTACGCAAAAAAGAAAATTCTATTGCCACTAAATATCTATGTTGTTAAAGTGATTATGTATACTTAAATCAAAAAATTGAATTGTTAAGTCATAAATATTTTTTTTCTCAAAAATCTACTTTTGAAATATAAGTAAATTTCAATTTTTCTTCTATATTTTGAAAAAATATATAGTAGCCTGTTATTTGAGTTTATTTGTCCATGTCCTAATACATGAAAATTTTTCTGGCTATTACATTCATAAATAATGATGAAAGTGTAGTCAGATGGATCTCTAATAGTAGCATTTTAAAGCTTAGTTTTGTAAATAATTAGACCTACTTGTAGTAGTGCGTGAGAGTGAGATTAAATAGATAAGAAGGAAGTTTTTTAACAGTTTGAACTTTAGGTTGAGATATTCACTCAATTTAGTATGGCATCAGAACACATAAAATAACATCTATAAAAAATGAATAAATAAAATTAAAGGAAAGACAATTGTATTCCCAATATATACATTTGAAAATCAGTAGATGTAATAACCATGATCAATCAGTGTGGACTCAACCCCTTATTTTTTATTTTTAAATTAATTATTAAATTAACATGAATACTATTTGAATTAAATATTTTTAGGGTATTCTTGAACATGCGATATATAATCATATGATTTGATATTGAAAAATTCTAAGATGTTATATTGATAAATCACAAATCTCCATGTATTTTTAATAAATTGTGATTACAAACTAATTACAAATATACTTAATTTTATAAATATTCACTAGTTAACAACAATAGTAATTAGATATTTTTTTAATATAATATTTTTAAATTGTACGAATAATTTCTTTACGCCGAGCATGAGTCCCTTTTTGCGAAATATAAAATGATGATTTCTAAAATATAAACTTATAATTCAAGTACCGTTGCAATTTTTTAATAATAAAATCACTATTCGAAATTTCAAATCATACTTTTTTTTACATCAGACTAATAAATGCATTACATACCATTAAACATATATATTTTCGCATTTAATCATATGGCTAAATATGTATGACTCCTAAAGCCTAAACCTTGACGTGATCGGCATTGGAAAACCATTGTTGGTCACCAAACGAACCCTCGATCTAGCTGAATTAATCAGCAAAAGACTTACTCAAGAAAAAATGATGACTCAAAATAACAAACTTAAATCATATAGTTTCAATAAATTTAACTCAATTAATGTTTGAAAATATTTAATCAAGCATTAGTACTTAACTCAAAGCCTCAAAGGAACATAAACAAGGGAAATGGAAAAAGATTCCTCAACTACCACTATCTATGAAGCCTCTAAATACTGTACTGAAGTTCAAGAAAGGAAAATCTCTGACAGTAAGGAAAAAGAAGAAAGAAAAAACAAAGAAAAAAAAGAAAAGACACCAGTCAAAAAAAAAAGAAAAGAACAAACACCATGAACTTCATAATAAATAAAAAATAGGTCTGGAGACTCCCAAAGGCTTAGATCGAATGTGATGGGATCAACGAAGTGCCGATTTGTGACCTTGTACACCTATATATGCATTATGAAAGGATGCAGGCTGACAGACGTCTAACATTGAATGTACGAACATGTAAGAGGAAAATAAAAATATATATATAAAGTTGAACTAATAGAAATGGGAAGACATACTCACCTTACTCTAAATCCATTCACTATGAACGCAATGATAATAAGATGAAACATAGAAAGCCTTTAAAACAGTATATAATAACTCAAAATATATAAAAACAATACTAAATCTTTTACCCTTTATTTGGGATATTCTCTAGCCCACAATTATCACTATGAGCTACGAGATGATACAACGTCTGATCCACTCTTCAAAAACTGTCCTATACCTTGTCAAGGTATAGAAAATATCAATTAAGTGAATCCACTAAGCCATGATTAAAAGCAATAAGAAATCATCTAAAAAGTATGAACCTTTATCCATGTTGGTGTACATGGTTTATGAGAATTGTAAGTTGTTTGAACTAATCTTATATAGTTGCTCAATACTACTCCCCATAATATATATAACTCATTCTCATAAGTTTAGAACATTACACTTAGATATAATTACTCAAAGGATTCTCTTAAAAGTGATAATGCTACGAAAACTCATAAACTCATTAGAAGTCAGTGTTTCTCTCATTTTAAATATAAAAGTATTATACTTGGGAATACTTATGTAACACCTTAGTCTTAGAAAGATCTACTTTTACAAAGAACTAGATTGAAAAAACTAATTTGAGATTTGTGTAAGTTAGTCTATAATTGTGAGTTTTGGGTCAACTTCAAATCGCCACAACTTTGAGTACATGATGTGTCAGGTGTCCTAAAAGGTATCAAACAAATAACTTTAAGTCCCCTTTCCAACATAGCTGATTTGCTAAGTGTGAGTTTGAATGACGGAGATATGCCCGTTTGATTTCATTCTTTCTGTTTAAGGAAAGTTCATCGAACTAATGAGGGATATTTTTGTATTATCCTTACCCCTACGAGACTAAATAATTTTAGTAATATTTTAGTATTCTAAACTAACTTAGATCAGTTTTCACTATTTATAAACACACTTAGGGTTTTAGAGAGAAGTTCAAGAGGAAAAAGAATTTCACAAGAATTTGATCCTTACGAGGTATGTAAGCTTTCATAGTGATGAGTTTGTTCAACCTCACTCCAATCATGAGTTTCCTTGAGTTAATGTCATCCATCATAATCCATACATTGATGTTCTTAATGAGCTTCTTAAAGTTTCGTTCTTAAATCCTTAATGATGGGATTCGATGATTTCTTGAGAAGAATATTATGAGTTTAAGAGTACTTTTTTAGTAGATTTGTGTTTACTTATGTTGGGTATTTGAATATAAAGGAGTTTGAGAGAAATCATTCGATTCTAAGTGTATTAGGGTCATAAATTGAGATGATAAAATTATTGGAATGTTTTGGGAATGGTCTAGGAGGGGGCACCCCAGATGCGATATGAGGACTGACGCCCTGCGTCTAAAGCACCAAAAACCAGCACCAGTAAGTAAAGGACTGGTGCATCGTGCTAAAAATGCTCCTAGAGCATCAACACACTTTCTCTTCTGTTATTTGATTCATAAATATTCCTTTGAGTCGAGCTTTCATTCCTTTCGTAACTTCATTAATCATCAAGAGATTTTATATAGCACGAATAATAACTCTCGTGTTCACATTTCAATTTGCAGAAAAGATTTAGAATCAAGTTTGAGAGGAGCTTTTTAGTCATTTTGATTTATTTTTTCAAATTCTTAAAAATTATTTTAAGACTTGAGTATGAGGATGAGGATAGTTTAGTTTCGTTTTTTAAAATGAATATGGGAACTATGTATTCCAAAGAGTAAATGTTTTTACATTTAAATGAGAGGAAACTTCAATTCCAAATGAGTTCACGAGGAGTTTTGAGTATAATCTCTTTTAGAGAACCTTTTGAATAATAATATCAAAGTTTCAGGATGAAAAAATGTTTCTAGACATATGATTGTGAATTATATTATTGGGAGTAATATTGAGCACCGATAGGAGGATGATTTCAGATAACTCAGAGTCCTCATAAATTATGTATGTCAACATGAAATAAATGTTCATACTTTTTGTATGAGTCCTTATTGATTTTTTAGATACAAGAGTTTAAGGTCATCAACAAGCGTAACGTTGATACCACTTGCAGCTCAAGAGTCATTTTTGTGAGCCTCCTTGCTTACGGAGGATTCCCAATAACTTTTCCATTTTGTTAGGATGTCATGGGTCTTATCCCGACTTCCATAAATAGTAGTAGGTGATGAGTCTTTTACATTTCCTTTGTGATGATCTAAAGCCTATGAGTTGAACACTTATGTTCATTTTAGTACACTGAGTAAACTATTTTACTTATGATATCTTATGAGTTGAGTTGTTTTGAAATTTCTTTTAATGAAAAAGTTGAGCTAGAACAAAGGTTCTCTTGGGTCCAACGATGGTTCCGACAGCCACTTATGCCCAGATTGTAGGCTTGAGGCGTGAAAAACTTTGTATTTGAGCATAAAATTCAAGAGTCCTAGAGTGTAAAGGATGTTGTGGTTGTAAAGTCTTAGCTATCTGTATGATGTGCGTGATATCTATAATTTCTTTCATACTCTTTTTGTGCGATAGAGTTCAACTATATAAAATTTTCTTCCATTTTCTGCTTGCGCATATCTTTTTGAGGTCATGCCTCCACAAATAGTTGTTCAAGTTTGTCCTGCTAGGAGAAATGTTGATCCCCAAGATCAAGGGGTACCGAGTGCACCAGAAGTGCAACCCATGAAGAGGTCACTAATGATGAGTTCCAATGTGTTATTCGAATGTTGAGTAAAGTTGTGACTAAACTAAGATGGGCAACAAAGAGGGAATCAACAGGATGTGGAAAAACATCCAAGATCCGTGAGTTCTTCAGGATAAATACTCCAAATTTCACCTATTCAAGTGTCAATGAGGATCTGAAATTTTTTTGTAGAAGAGTTGTAGAAAGTGTTTGAGGTGATGCATGTTCCAGATGTTGAGCATGTGGAACTAACTGCATACCAACTTAAGGTGTTTCTAGAATCTTGAATGATCAATGGACGAAAAAGAGTAGAGCTAAAGTTGCACCAATCATGAGTTAGGTTGTGTTCGAAAAGTCCTTCCTAGGGCATTTTTCCCCTCTGAACTAATAGAGACAACGGTATGAGAATTCATTAAACCTAAGCAAGAATCCATGAGTGTGCACGAGTAAAACCTAAAGTTCACTCAACTGTCCCGTTATGCTCCGGAGATGGTTATTAATATGAGGAGCAGAATGAACTTGTTTGTGTTTGGGTTGTCACGTATACCATGAAATTAGGGTAAGCTTGCTATTTTTATTGGGGACATAGATATGGACATAACAAGGCTTATGATTCATGTGCAACAGGTTGAGGAGGACACGATGAGAGATAGATAAAAATTCCAAAACAAAAAGTCTAAGATAACACGAAGTTAGTCCGGGCAGAAAAAGAGTAATGCAAACTAATCATCTTTTCAACAAAAACCAAATGAAATTGCTCTATCATCTGCTAGTGCACCTACACATGTACAAAAAAACAGAGTTCAATTCAAGAATTAGAATTTGAAGAATTTTAGAGCTAGAATTGCCCAGTTTCAAGGTAGTGTGGCACAAGGGGCCAACTGGACTCCTGCATGCACTAAATATGGATGGAACCACTCAAGAGCGTGTCGATGGCTCCAAGGTTGAGTTCAAGTGTGGTTAGGCATGTCACTTCAAGAGGGAGTTCCCTAATAACATGCAAGAAAATTGTAATGGGGGCAATAGAGCCCAATCTTCTTTAGTGGTTCCGCTAGATAGAACTACACCTAGAGGAGCTACTTTAGGAACAAGCATAAGAGAAAACCATTTGTATGGTATAACCAGTCACCAAGAGAAAGATAATTAACCGCATGTTGTCACCAGTATGATCAAAGTCTTTACTCTTGATTTATATGCATTGCCTGATCCAGGTGCGAGTCTATATTTGTGACCCCATACATTTCTATGAATTTTGATATTCTATCGAGCAACTTCTTAAGACCTTCAGTGTTTCCAAACCTATTTGTAAGAAATTCTATTTGAGAGAGTCTTGTGATTGTACCATTTCTGTCAATCACAAGGACACCATGGCTGATTTAGTCGAGCTAGATATTGTTGATTTTGATTTAATTCTAGGTATGGTCTAGGTTCATGCTTGTTATGCCTAAGTTGATTGTAGAAATCGAGTAGTTAAGTTTCAGTTTCTTAGTGAGCCAATCATTGAGTGGAGGAATAGTTTAGTAGTGCCTAAGGGTCGTTTTATTTCGTACATTAAGGCAAAAAAGTTTGTCTCAAAGGGGGAATCTATCACGTAGTATGAGGTAATGACTATAGTGTTAAGACACCAACTATTCAGTCAGTTCTAGTTGTGAGTGAGTTTCTATAGGTCTTTCCAGATATTACCGGAGTCCCACATAAAAGAGAACTATTCTTCGATATAGATACTTTTTCTGATACTCGACCTATCTCTACTCCATTATATAGAATGACTCCATCAAAGTTGAAAGAGTTAAAAGAGTAGTTGAGACATCTCCTTGATAAAGGTTTAATTTAACCTAGTGTCTTGCCTTGGGGCGCTTCGGTCTTATTTGTAAGGTAGAAACATGGTCCTCTTAGAATGTGTATTGATTATTGTAAATTGAACAAGATTACAATAAATATTATGTATCCTCCTTCAAAGAATTGATGATATATTCAATCAACATCAGGGTGCCACTTGTTTTTCTAATAGACACTTCAGATCTGGCTATCATCAGTGAGAGCAAGAGAAAGTGACATCCCAAAGACATCATTCAAGCCCTGCTATGGTCATTATGAGTTTCTAGTTATGTCTTTTGATTTGACTAATGCTCCTGTTGCGTTCATGGACCTGATGAACATAGTGTTTATCAGTCTTGTATTGATATGTTTGTTATCATATTCATTGATGATATTCTAATTTAGTCGAGGAATGAGAAGGATCATGCTAGTTATATAAGAATAGTACTCAAACACTAAAGGATAAGAAGCTTTATGCCAAAATTTCAAAGTTTGAGTTTCAGCTTGAGTCAATGGCGTTCTTTTGCAATACTGTTTGAGGTGAAGGGATTTGAGTTGACACTAAGAAGATTGAGGCAGTGCAAAATTTGCCTAGTCCCACATCTCCAGCTATATTAGGAGTTTCATGGGATTGATTGGTTATTATAGAGGTTTGTTGAGGGCTTCTCATATATTTTATCCCCATTGACAAAGTTGAATCAAAAGACATTAAAGTTTCAATGGTCTGAAATTTGTAAGAAACACTTTAAGGAATTAAAAATACAATTAACTACCATGCAAGTGTTGACCTTACTGGAGGATACACAATGCTTTGTTATGTATGATAATGGGTCCAGAGTTGTTCTAGGTTGTGTATTGATGAAGAATGACAATGTTATAACTTATGCCTCCAAAAAGTATAAGATTCAAAAGAAAAATTACCCACACATGGTCTCGAGTTGACGGATGTGGTGTTTTCTTTGAAAGTATGGTGCCACTATCTCAATGGTGTCCATGTTTATGTGTTCACCGATCAAAAGAGTCATTAGTATGTACTTAGTTAGAAGAGTTTTATCTCTGATTGAGGAGGTAGTTGGAGTCACTTAAGGATTATGACATGAGTATTTTAACACTGCCTATGTTAAGGAAGGCGACAAATATTTACCCAAAGAAGTGCACAAACTTGCACAATGAGGAGTCTAGTTGATGGATTCCACTGAAGGAGTGCTGGTGATGATCAACAGGGCTAAATCATCACTAGTGTCTGAAGTGAAGGAGAAACAAGAACAAGAACTTGTTTTCCTTGAATTTAAGGAAATGCTCATAAGCAGAAAGGGATGGATTTTGAACAATGGTGAAATGGTGTATTGAGTATCAAGGTAGATTGTGTGTACCAAAGATGGATGAACTCTAATAGAGGATAATGGAGGAAGCACATAGCTCCAGATATTCTATACAACCTGCTTCTACGAAGATGTATCGTGACTTGAAAGAAGTCAGTTGGTGGAGTAGTATGAAGAAGTGTATTGTCAACAAGTCAAGGTAGAGCATTGGAGGCCCAGTGGAATGTCTTAGAACATATATCTCCTAGAATGGAAGTGGGAGATGATCAATGTGGATTTCATTAAGCATTGCTGCATTCTTTTAGACTACATGATTTTCGATTTGGGTGATTATAGATGGAATGAATAAATCAGCCCATTTTTCATAGATAAAGACTACCTATTCAACAGAAGATTATACCATATTATATAATCAAGAGGTATTCAGACTTTATGGAGTTCTAGTGTCCATCACTTTAAATAGAGGTGTGCAATTCACTGCACAATATGGAAATATTTCAGACAGGTTTGGATTTGAAGGTAAATTTGAGTTTTACTTTTCATCCCTATACTGATGGTCAAGCAGCGCCAACAATTCATACTTTCAAGGATATGTTGAGTGCATGTCTTATTTATTTCAAGGGTTATTGGGATGATCAGTTACCTTTGATTGAGTTTTTTTACAACAACAATTATCAATCTAGCATCCAAATGGCTCCTTATGAGGCTCTTTATAGGAGAAGATTTAGTTGTCCTATTGGATGGTTTGAAGTTAACAAAACATGGTTAATATGACCAAACTTGGTTCATCAAAATATGGAGAAAGTTGAAATCATTCAAGATAGGTCGAAAACAACGCAAAGTTCAGAAATCCTATATCGATGTAAGGAAAAAAGACTTGGAGTTTGAAGTGAAAGACATTCACACCGTTCAATATGATACCAGAGCAGGTAAAAAGCCATCTATAAAAAACTAAACAAATAATGTCTAATTTGTTTTTTAAAAACACCTTTAATTCCAATAAATATTTGCATCAAATCACTAATTACCACACATGATCAATTAGTGTTGACTCCACCTCTAATATTTTACTTTTAAATGAAGTTGTTAAAAATCGATATGAATACCATATTGAAATAAATATTTTCTTAGGGTTTGGTCATGAAATGTGAAATCATGATTTGATATCAAAATTTTATATGGTGTCGCATCGTTAAATCATATTTCTCCATATATATTTTTATAAGTAAATGTTTTGTGATTAGAAACTTTTAAAAAAACATAATTTTATAAAGAATCATTAGTCACTAGTAGAAGTAGTTAGTTATCCTTTAATTTGATTCTTTCACATGGTAGAATAATCTCTTCACGCCGAGCATGAGTCCTTTTTAAAAAAATTTAAAATGATGGTTTATGAATATATAATGTTATAGGTCACGTGTTGCATTAAATAAAATGAAATTTAGGGTTTAAAATTTAAATTCATACTTTCTTTGGAGAAGTTAGTCTGAAATCTAATGTCCAAATATTAATTTGAAAACAAGATATCTTAGCGTATGTCAAAATAAATCTTAGAATAAAAAAGTTGTGTGAGAAAGATGATTTCACCTATGTTTTGACTACTCAATTAGAAGATATATAGTAGAAACAGGGGATTATGTCTTCTAAAAAGTAAATTTTGGACATGCAATTTCATATCGCAATTTTAAATCATAAGATGAATCAACATTTACACATAGAGTTTCACGCTGATTTCATAATATGAAATCTCAAATTTTCCAAAAATGACGATTGAGAAATCTTCAAATCAAAAATTGCCCAAGAAGTTAAAATTTTAAGAGAACAACCCAAATTTATAACTACTAGCCATATATTTCATATGTATGTAAAATATATAATCCATATCATTACTTTTAAAACAATTTATATCTTATACAACAATTATTTTTATCAACATAATATTTATTATTACTTTAAATCTATTTCTACTCTACCAGTTATATTAATCAATTTCGTTATTTTTTTTATTAACTTTATTTACAAAAAAAATTGACCAACAAATGACTCAAAGTAACAATGTTAGTTCATATTCTGGGTCATATAATTGAATCCTGCAAGTTCAATGTGAGAAGATTATTCGTGGTATGTAGGGTAATTATATTAAATACTAGACACTACAACTTATGTTTACTTTCTTTTTAATTGAAATAAAGTTTGCTCAATAAATGTTCAAATATTTTAGAATAGTTTTGGATAATATGTTATGCGATTTTATAAACTTTTTCTGATTTGATAAGATTGTATAAAGAAGCGACACAATTTTAATAGGTTTGCAAGTTATAGGATCTTATTATGAAAAAACAAGCAACATAAAATGTCAAAACAAAACATCAACTTTATATCATAGTATCAAATCATGACTTCATATCGCATGACCAAATGGACCCTGAATATATATATATATATTATATTATATATATATATAAACTTACTTAAATGCAAATTAGCTAAAATATTAGGTTTTCAAACTTTGTACAGATGGTATTAATGCCAAATTACAAAATAAATTCACTTCTACTTGAATAATCTCAGAGTATATTTATGTCAAAAGAAGAATTAATAAATTTTAATTTTATTACACATAATATTTAAGAGTCGCTGGACGCAAAATAAAAAAGCAAAACAATTTTTCATTCTTAAGTCTTTAGCAAAAATAAAGATAAAAAATCAAACAGTGGCAAAAAATTCAAGCTCAAATTCAAGTGGTGATATGATGATAAAGTATGTGATATGCCTAAAAAAAATCATGCTACTAACATTGGGGACTATTCGGTAGATGGATGTCGTGAATTTGTGAAGAAGGGTGGGTGATGATGAAACTAAAGAAACATATATTTGTGCTAATTGAGGATGTTTAAGGATTTTTCATTAGATGAATAATCAATCATTGTATCGCCCTCCAATACTTAGATCTTTCTTCTTTCATCCACATGTTGGTGGAAATGCACTGATTATATCTCATCCTTTCATGTCCCGATTTGTGCCCATTCAGTACATCGGAAGGCCGATTTTTTACATTTATCCCTGACCAGATAAAATATTCCGTCCATGAGAAATTTCTTCGTGACCTTTGTTGGTGTTATTACCAAGGATAAACACTTGCTATGAAGCAATCTTCATTTTATTAATATATGTAGATTTTTTTAAACTAAAGGATGAGTATTTTATTTGGATTGATATGTCACATCTTTCACCATGTTTAATCAAGATTGAAATATTGTCACTATATTTTAAAAGATGTACATTACCTATTACATTTATGTTTTTTTTGTTCTATGTCCTAATATGTTAATATTTTTCAAGCTTAGTTTAGTAAAAAAATAGTTTTCTTGTAGCAGTATATACACAAGTAAAATTTCAGAGACACGTCTTAACTAACCTAAGGTCCCATTAACCCCGAACACATTTTTTTTTAATAATTGTGTGCACCTTCAAGCTTATGTCACATTCAAATATCTCCCACGCGCCTCAATTGTGTGGAGTCACTGTAATGATTCAAAAGGTCCTCTTTCGAATTTTTGAATATTTATTTAACTTAAGTTAATTGAATAAAGTGAATATTTAATAAGACCCTATACTATTTGACCCTTATATAATAAAATAAGTGAGTAAAATTTATTACTTTTAGCACTAATTAATTCTGAAAATAAATAAACAAAAGAAAGAAGGAACGGAAGAAGGGTTACAATATCTCGCCGGTTACCAATTGCTTTAGGTAAAATTTCAATTGTAGTTTTAATCCTCCTATGTATGCTATTGCATTAAGCTCTTTATAATGCCTAGAATTCCATTAAATACTATATATATGCATGTATACAATAGAAAAGAGGGTTGTTGGAATAAAGAAAAAAATAAAAAAAAAGATTGACATATCATATACATTAATATTATTTTGTTATTATATTGTTGTATTATATTGGAAATTGGGATGAGGAAGGCTTATGGTGTGCGTATTGTTCAACAGGCTTTGATTATGTGTGGGATGAGACAATGATAACTTTATAATTGTTATTATATTTTTTAGTATATGATTTGTTGTCAACTTTTTTAGGACTAAGTGAAATAAATTGGGGGTTTAAATTAAATAAAAATTAGTGAAAGATAATAAAATAAAATCAATGAATTAAAAGCATTGGACGAGGGAATATGCATATAAATGTAAGTTGGTACAGTGAAAATACGTTATGGGAAACTAACAAAAGAATTGGGAGTATTTCTGGACATAATGAGCTAATGATTGGTCATAATGAGCCAATCATTGACTGAAAAAAATTTATTGTTGAACAGAAAATAAAGATAAAAAAAGGGATCAATTTTTTGTTTGCATTGTTCTAATTAAATTAGTAGTGCAAATTTTATATATTGGTCATTATTAAACTATGAATCTAGGTTGTAGGTGGGCATGTGCTAATAAATATCTATGTACGGTGTTTGCGTTGTGAATGTCATTCAATTCTGATAGGGGAAAAGAAATAATAAAAATTTTAATTTCAAGGCACCTGAAACTTGAAAAAATATATGATAAGGTGGGGGATTCAATTGACATCAAGAATTACGAACTTGATTACAAATTTGGGTGATATTTAGCTCAAGGTTAAACACAAAAAAATGTGGGTATTATTAGTTCCGAAATCTTATTGTGAATTTATATACTTGGATAAATTGCATCAATTTGGAAGCTCAACGGTAACGGAAGACTCAAGTCCTAGAGTGATTATTCTAGTGGCTAAGAAAAGTGGATTTCTAAAATCTTGTTAAGCGTATGAAATTCGTGTATTTCCTTGTGTGGTGATGAGAATGATTTGGAGACTTGTTGATTATTTGTTTGTTTTGTATTGCTTGTTGCAAAGTGCTTTGTTATCAAAATGGCTATCTCTTCATTTTCTTTAGCATGTAATTTGCATTGTATCTAAAACATGGTTGTGATAAGAGTTGTGTGATAAGAGGATGTACCATTTCGAGGGTCTTATCGTGCGTCGCGATGGATATTATATTTTGAGGGATGTATCACGCGCTGCGACTGTTACTATTTTCAAGGGTTGTGGTGTGCTTCACGACAGATGCATGGAAAGATATGTCCCCCATGGGTCCCAGGCTGAGATAGAGCGGGTGTGTATTGTTAGGGAAGACATGCATCACTATATTTGACATCGCATCTCATGACATTACATATTTTTATTATTGATGAACTTGAACACGTGTTTTGCTAATCTTGTGAGTAGTGTTTTTTGTGCAACTTTGATTGTTGAATTTGGAGTTGTTATTGGAATGTGTAAACTGATAAGAGTGTCTGTATTGAGTGGTGTGTTTGGTAATCTGTGAACGTTAGGCTGTGAGTGGGAGGTTAGATAGGGTGTAGAAGTACCGTATTTTGTTTAACTTACTTGTGGTAGAAGAGAAGATTGCTTGTTGGGTAACGCGTGGTTTTATACTCACCCCTTACTTCTACATATTTTTGTAGGATACTATCCCGGATCGTTGTGTTACCTCTAAATCTCTTCATTTCCGAGGCATCTTGTGGAGGGTTGTTAGGTAGCTGTTTGTCATCTCAGCGAACTTTCTTACTCTAGTTTATGACTTTGTTTTTACTTGAAAGATAATTTCATTTTTTGACACGTACGTTTACTTCAAATCTAGTATTTACAGTAGAGGCTTGTGCACGTGACAACCAGGTTTTTGGGATTAAATTAAGTTGAATTGTTTTCGTATTAGTAAGTGTTATCAGACTTTGGTTTTGATTCCACATTTTATCAAAATTATTGGGTTAGGCTAACTTGTGTTGGTGGGATAAGACGAGTGCCATCACACACATTTTTGGATCGCGATAAAATGGTACAAATCCCAGGTTCATTGGTCTCACGTTTATATAAGCCGACTCTACGTAGAGTTTCAAGGATCTGTACGGAGACGTCCGTACTTATCTCTGAGAGACTATAAATACTATTAGGAAACTTCCTTTTGTTCATTCTTTCTCACCGTGCGTAGTTACCTTCTTTAGTACTGAGTTGTTGTATAATTTTTTGACAGATGAATATTACTGATGGTAGAGGGGAGGCACTTCCCGAGGCAGTTGTTGAGGCCCCAGTTAGGAGTAGGGGTAGATATCGAGCTAGAGGTAGTGCTCGTGGTACAAAAGTAGCCAGAGGTCATGGCTGTGGAGAAGCACTAGTGAGAGGTCGTGCTACAGAGGTCTCTTCAGAACCTCAGATTGATGCCAGAGAGAACGAGGTTCCTCCAGAGCCTGTATTCACACCTTTGCTTCAGGATACACTATTGAAGGTCTTAAGTGTGCTAGAGGGTTTTTCTCAGGGTGGTGGTGTGACCGCCACACCACATGACTCTCCTACTAGAGAGGGGGTTCAGACACAGGAGCAGCAACAAGCTCCAGTTGTTCAGGATGCGATGGGGCAACTACCACTGGATCCCGCAGTTCAGGATTATGTTTCACCAGCAGTTGGGGGTCAAGTTACACCGATGGTTGTTCTGATAGAGGGTGAGCAATATAGGTATGAGAGATTTCGAAAGATGGACCCACCTCAGTTTCAGGGTGGGAAGAGCGAGGACGCTCATGAGTTTCTAACTACATGCCGAGTGTTACTAGAGGTGCTTGGATTAGCTGAGTCATATGGGGTATGATATTCTACACTTCAGCTTCCTGGACAAGCAAGAGAGTGGTGGAGGACTTATTTGGGGGGTTTACCAGTTGGATCTCCTCCAGTGACTTGGGAGCAATTTGGTAGTACATTCCATGATCATTTTATCCCTTCGAGCTTGAGAGAGGAGAGTCGATTGAGGTCTAAGAGTCTGAGACAGGATGGTTTATCAGTTACAGAGTACGAGGCACATTATCGCCAGTTGTCTAGGCATGCGTTGGCCATCATTCCAGATCAGACAGAGAGGATCTGCAGATTTGTGAGGGGATTGACTTTATCTATAAGGTCTGCCGTGTTTCGGGTATCTAAAGAGTGGGTTTATTTCAAATCCATTGTAAGCGCCGCTAAACAGGCGGAATTGATAGAGAGAGAGGAGTTTGGGGACCCTAAAAGGGCCCATATATTAGGTCGGTTTCATGGTGCCTCATTCAGAGGTAGGGGATCACAGAGAGTGAGTGGATCCTTTCAGCAGCGGGGACCTATTCATGCATCTATGCCGACATTTGAGGGTGGTCAGACATTTAGGGGTTCTTTTAGCCCGGGTCAAGGCTCGTACTGTTCACATCAACGACTTACAGGGTGGGGCAATTATAGTGGGTTTTCAGGGTCCACACAGTAGTTGTCAGATTTTGTTTAACTTGTGAAATCACGATGACATATGCGGCCAGTGTAAGGTGTTACTTCTCAAAGGGGTCGTGGAGTAGGGCCTCGACCTAATCTTCATTCAAGAGTAGACGCCCGCACTACAGGGTAGGGGTCGTTTGGAAGGAAGAGTTAGTCTTTTAGGTAGAGGTGATCGAGTTATTGTAGTGGTGTGCACGCTCAGCAAAGGGTGTAAAGGTACCCATGGCTAGAGGTGGACGAGGAGTCGGCCAACATTATGGCTTTCCCAAGAGAACTGAAGCTGAGGACCTCTGATGCTGTTATTATAGGTATCATCCCAAGTATGCCATTGACGTTGTGGTCTGTTTTGTTGTGTTCCGGTTCTACATTCTCGTATGTGTTAGGTATTTGCTACTGATTTTGAGTATGATATGTGATTAGCATGAATAAACCTATTCGTGGTTTCTACACCCGTGGGTAAAAGCCCTTAGTGGTGGATCGAGGGATCGATCCTATCTGGTTTCTTTTGTTGGGTATGACACTGGTGTAGAGTTACTCATCGTGGGGATGGTAGACTTGATGGTAGTAGGGTATGGAGTGATGGTTCCTAATCTTGCTGTCCTGGATTATACTGTAACATTGTGACTTTAGCAATGCTGGTGTTCCGAGGTTGATAAAGAAGGGTTAGGGGTCTTATCCTAGCCAACGTTCATACTTTTATCCGTGCCTTCAAAGATGGTGGAGAGGGGGTTTGGTTTCTCTTACTTAGCCTTTATACACTAGGATACAGTGTGAACCACACCATGGACTTGTTCCCGTGGTCAAAAGTTTTCGAGTATTTCCTTATTGATCTTTAGATGTTCCTCCGATAGGGATTTTGATTTTGCTATTGATTTTGAAGTCGGTAAATAATCTTATTTCTATCCCTCATACCGTTATGCTCTTAGCAGAGTTTGAAAGAGTTGAAAAATATGTGCAGGAGTTATGAGTAAGGGTTTATTCGCCCTATTGTGTCACCTTTGGGTGCCCCCTATATTTTTGTGAAGAAAGGATGGGAATATGAGATGTGTTGTATTCATTACAGACAAATGAATAAGGTAACGGCTGAAGAATAAGTATCCTCTTCGCGTATTGATGACTTATTTGCTAAAGTACAGGGAGCATCTATTCTCTAAGATGGATTCTGAGGTTTGGGTATCATCAGTTGAAGAGTAGGGCATCAGATATTATAAGACAACTTTCGGGACTGGGCATGGGAGTATGAGTACCTAGCGATGTCTTTCAGATGACTATTAGGCCCTGCATAATTCATGGAGTTTGATTTAATCGGGGTGTTTGTTTCGACCATACCTTGATGTTTGTGATATGTTTTCATCAGATAAATCTTGGTTTTTTACTAGAAGACAGATGGAGAAACCTGTCGACACTGAGATTGTACTTCAGAGGGTTGAGAGAAGAGAAGTTGTATGCCAGTTATTCAAAGTGTGAGTCTGGCTTTACTCTCTGGCATTCTTGGACCAGTGGTGTCCAAGGGAGGGTATTAGAGTAGATCCGACAAGATGAGGCAGTGAGAGGCTGGCCGCGACCTACTTCACATACTGAGATTAGGAAGTTTGTGGGATTAGGCAATGGATAGTATCGATGCATTTGTTCAGAGTTCTCTACTATGCAGCTCTAGTGACTAGATGGACTTGACATGATGTGGGTTTCAGTGGTCTTGATGAGTGTGAGGAGATATTTCAAAATGCTCAGACTTTGTGACTTCTGTTCTATGGACTTTAACTGAGGAGGTGTAGACTTAACATGGGTATTGTGATGCTTCAGGGTTGGATTGGGTGTTGTGGAATGTTGATACAGAGGGGAAAGTGATGCTTTTTATGCTTCTAGGCAGTTTAAATCCATGAGAAAACTACCCTACTCATGATGTGGAGGTGGCGGCTGTGGTATTGTATTCAGTTAGGGCGTCATTATTTTAATGTGGTGCATTGGAGATATAACCAATCATCCAGAGTCTTCGTATATCTTTTAATCAGAGGGATTTTAAAATTGAAGCAACGAGATGGCAATGAGTATGAGTTGCCTTAAGGACTATGATGGGACCAGTCTGTATAATCAGGAAAGGCCAATGTTGTGGCCGAGCTCCTGAGTAGGAAGACTCCTAGCATGGGGAGACTTGCAGCGCTTTATGAGGAGATACCATTGGCTAGAGATGTGCAATGCAAATATAGTAACAGTCTTGTCCGCTGCCAGAGTCAGAAGAAGAGAGTGATGTTATTATTGTTTTTATTGAGGCTCAGTCTCTATAGTCGAGCAGCTCCGTGCACACCAATTGATGATAAAAATAGTCTCATTCCAAGAAAAGTATTGATAGGGGAAGCTAAAAGAGGCCTGGTGTCCTTGATTTTGATGGTTGTTATTGCAGATCAAAGGCAGGGATTGTGAGGAGTTGTGTCCACAAGACAGCGATTTGATTAGATGATTCTTGAGGAGGCCCATTGTTCTCGAATTCCCATCCATCCGGGGACGGAAGAAGATTTATCATGATCTGAGTCAGCATTATGGTGGGTTGGTATTAAGAGGATTCTTCAGACTTTGTGTTCCCAGGTGTGTGACTTGCCAGAAGGGTCATCAAGTGTGACACCAAGGCCATTGGAGGTTATTTCGTCAGAGGATTCTAGTATTCCTACTTGAAAGTTGGGACCGGATTTACTATGGACACTTGTTGTTGGTTTACCTACCACAGTGGGTATTATGACATATTTGGGTCGTGTTTGAGAGGTGACTAAGTCATGCCCAATCATTATGGTTAGGGTTGAAGTTACCGGCAGAAAAGTTAGCCGAGTATATATAAGTCAGATGTGCGAATACATGGGTTCCTATCTCTATTATATAAGATAGAGGTTCACTAGTTAAACCTTTCACTTCTGGAAATCATTTACCAAAATGGGCTTGGTACTTAGTTAGATATGAGTAAAACTTTTCACCCTCAGATAGATGGTCAATCCGAGCGGATGATTCAGGTGTCGGAGGAAATTCTCTGAGCGTGTGTAATCGATTTTTGAGCTAGATGGGATTGACATTTACCTTTAGCGGAGTTTGTATAATAACAATTATCTTTCTAGTATCCAGATGGCCCTATTTGAGGCGTTGTATGGTAGACGGTGTAGATCTCTGATTAGTTGGTCTGATTCAGTGGAGATGGACTCTTTTGATACAGACTTGCTTAGAGATGCTAAGGAGCAAGTCCGTATGATTCAGCATAGACTGTTGATAGCCCAGAGTCGACAAAAGAGTTATGCAGACCGCAGAGTTAGGGCCTTAGTGTTTATGGAGGTTGATCATGTTTTTCTCCAACTATCACCCATGGAGGGTGTGATGAGGTTCGGAAAGAAGGGCAACCTAATCCCTAGATTCATTGGACCTTTTGAGATTTTGAGTCGAGTGGGAGAGGTGGCCTATAAGTTTGCCTTGCCATCTACTTTATCGGTAATAGTTCAGCCTATTTTTCAAGGTATCTATTGCTTCAAGTATATCGGATGAATCTCATGTATTTCCTGATTGTGTGGAGCTGGGGTCCTTACTTGACATTTGAGGACAGATGGTTCGGAAAAGCTAGGGGCAAGAGATTGCTTCAGTGAAGGTTGCAGTGGAAAGTGGAAAACAACGCTTCAGTAGACGAGGCAACTGGAGACCGATGGTCTGAAATGCTTTCACAAAATACCTCAAGTTTTTTAAGAGCAGGTACTTTCATTCCACATATGTTCGCGGATGAACATGAATGTTAGTATGGATCATTTAATTGATCCGAAAGGTCCGCCTTATATTTTTGAATATTTGTTTACTTAATTTAATAATCGATAGTTAATAGGACTAAATTTGAAATTAATAAGACCCATAACTATTCTGACCCTTATATTAATATAATAAGTGAGTAAATTATCACTTTTGCACTAATAGTTCTGGGGAAATAAAACAAAAGAAAGAAGGAATAGAAGAAGAGTTACAGTATCTCGTCGGTTACCAATTGCTTCAGGTAAAATTTTGATTGAAGTTTTAATCTTCCTATGTATGCTATTGCATTAAATGCTCTTTAAAGTGCATAAAATTTCATTTAATACTATATATATGCATGTATACAATTGAAAAAAGGGTTATTGGAATTAAATAATAAATAAAAAAAGATTGTCAGATCATATACATTAATATTATTAAATTATTATATGATTGTATTAGATTGGAAATTGGGATTAGGAAGACTTATGGTGTGTGTATTGTTCCGGCGGCTTTGATTATATGAAGGACGAGACAATGCTAACTTTATAATTGTTATTATATTTTTTATTGTATGATTTGTTGTCAATTTTTTTAGGTCTAAGTGAAATAAATTGGTGGTTGAAATAAGGAAAAAAATTAGTGAAAGATAATAAAATGAAATCAATGAATTAGAAGCATTGAATAAGGGAATATGCATATGAATGTACGTTGGCACATTAAATATGCATTCCGGGAAACTAACAAAAGAATAATGAGCCAATGAATGGTCAGAATGAGGCAATCATTGGCCATAATGAGTCAATCATTGGCTGGAAAAAACTTGTTGTTGAACAGAAAATAAAGACTAAAAAAAGGAATCGATTTTTCTTTAGTACTGTTCTAATTAAATTAGTAGTAAAAATTTTATATATTGGTCATTATACTATGAATATAGTATTGATAGGTGGGCATGTGTAAATAAATATTATATGTACGGTGTTGCGTGAGTGTCATTAGAGTTATGATAGTGGAAAACAAATAATCAAAATTTAATCCTAGGCTTGAAACTTGAAAAACTATGATAGTGGAAATTTCAATGGACATCAAGAATTACAAACTTGATTATAAATTTGGGTGAATTCTAGCTCAAGGTTAAACACAGAAAAATGTGGGTATTGTTAGTTTCAAACCTTATTATGAATTATAGTACTTGAAGAGATGCATCAATGTGGAAGCTTCAACGGAACGGGAAAGACTCAAGTCCCGATGATTATTCTAGTGGATAGGCAAGTGGATTTCTAAACTATTGTTAGAGTATGAAATTCGTATATTATATTTACTTGTGTGATGTTGAGAAATGATTTCGAGACTTGTTGCGATTTTGATGTGTTGTGTCTGTTGAAAATTTGTGCCTTGTTATCAAAAGGCTATTCTCCCCTCATTTTTATTGAAGGCGTTGTAATTTGAACTCTATCTGAAACATGGTGGTGATAAGAGTTATGTGATAAGAGGATGTACCATTTCGAGGGTCGTATGGCGCGTCGCGATGTGTATTATATTTCGAGGGACGTATCACACACCGCGACGGTTACTATTATCGAGGGTCGTGTCGTGCGCCGCGACAGATGCATTGACAAATATGTCCCCAATGGGTCCCAGGCTGAGAGACAACCACTGTGTATCGTTAGGGAAGACATGCATCACTATATTTAACATTGCATCTCATGACATTACACTTTTTATTATTGATGAACTTGAACACGTGTTTTGCTGATCTTATGAGTGTTTCTCTGTGAAACTTGTGACACTTGAATATTGAGTTGTTATTGAGAATGTGTAACCTGATAAGAGTGTTGTTATTGAATTGTGTGTTTGGTAATCTGTGAAATATTAGGGTGTAGCGTGGATAATTAGATAGGCTGTAAGGAGTACTCTTGTTTTTTCACTTAACTTGTGTTCAAAGGTTTTCTTGTTGGTTACCGCGTGATTTTTTACTCACCCTTGCTTCTACAAATTTTTTGTAGGATACTAGCCCCGATCTTCGTGATACCTCTCATTCACTTCGTTGCCGAGGAATCTTGTGGAGGATTGTGACATTGTTTATGACATTGTTTTTACTTGAAATATAATTTCGTGTTTTTACACGTATGTTTATTTCAAATCTAGTATTTACATTAGAGGCTTGTGCACGTGACAAGCAGGTTTTGGGGATTAAATTAGTTTGAATTGTTGTCGTATTAGTAAGTGTTATCAGACTTTTGTTTTAATTTCGCGTTTTATTAAAATAATTGGGTTAGGCTAACTTGTCTTGGTGGGATAAGACGAGTGTCATCACACTCATTTTGGTGTCGTGACAGTCACAGAGTGTGCCAAGTAAGACAAAAGGTGTAAAAAATTAAAAAAAAAAGTTTATGGGGGTGGGGTGGATAATAGAACCTTATTTTAGTTAAGGTGTGTCTCTTGAATTCCGGTCATAGTCTAGGGGTACTTATGTCTTATCCCTTAATAATTTAAATTTTTAAATGAGATATTCACTTAGGTATATATGGTATTAGAGCAAGTAAAAAATTATCGATAAAAAACTAAGTAAAAAATGCCTAAATTAACAAAATTAACTTGTAATTCCAATATATACTTGCATAAAATCACGAAATATAATAACCATGCATGATCAATTAGTGTAGACTCAACCTCTAAATTGTTACTTTAAAATTAAGTTATGAAAAATCAATATGGATAACATATTAAGTAAATATATTCTAAGGTCTGTTTGGACAAAATATGTGAAATAATATTATGATATAAGAATATTATAAGGCGTCACATTGATAAATAACACATCTCTCTATATTTTTTTCTACAAATAAATATTTTGTGATTAGAAACTTTTAAATGTACATAATTTTATAAAGATTCAGTAGTACTAGTAGTAATTAGTTATTCTTTAATTTAATTCTTTTATATGGTAGAATAATCGCTTCACGCCGAGCATAAGCCCCTTTTTATAAAATTCAAAATGATGGTATATATTTTTAAACTTATAGATCAAGCGTTGCGTTAAAATAAAATAAAATTAGGGTTTGAAATTTAATATAATACTCTTTTGGAGATGTTAGTCTCAAATAGTATGTTCATTTATTAATTTGAAATAAAGATATCATAGTGTATGTCAAAATATAAGCTTAGAATAAAAGAGTTGTATAACAAATATAATTTCACCTCCATTTTGATTACCCAATTAGAAGAATATGAGTAGAAATTAGAGATTATGTCTTTTAATGAGTGATATTTTGGACTTGCAATTTCATGTCGTAATATAAAATTATGAGATTAAATAAACGTTTGGGCATGTAATTTTACGTTGATTGCATATCATGAGATTAAATCTCAAATTCTCCAAAAATCATGATCTGAAAATTTTCAAATTCAAAAATAGACCCAAAAATTTAAATTTTGTAAAAACAAACCACATTTATTTCTACTAACAATTTATTTCATACGTAATGTAAAATATATAATTCATACCATTACATTTAAAACCATTTATATCTCATAAAAAAATAACTTTTACCAACATTAAATTTATTATTACATTAAATCAGTTCCTACTCTACCATTTATTATAACCATATTTATTTTTTTTCCAATCAAATCTTTTTACAAACCAAATTGACCAATAAATGAATCGGAGTAAAAACGTAAGTTCATATTTTTTGTCATATAATTAAAAAATGCAAATCCAATTTGAGAAGATTATCCATAGAATGTGCATATTATATATTCAATCCTAGACACTACAACTTATGTTTAATTTTTTAAAAATAAAAATAACTTTGATCAATAAATATTCTAATAATTTAAAATAGTTTTGTAATAATATATTATGCGATTTTATAAACTTTTTCTAATTTTTTAAGACTTTATAAAGAAGTGAGACAATTTAAATGTTTTTACAAGCTATAGGGTTTTATGTATGAGAAAAACAAAACACACATAAATGTCCAAACAAAACATCAACTTCATTCTCATAATTCAATCATGATTTCATATCACATAGTCAAAACAGACCTGTAAAAGTATAGACATCAAATTATAGAGTATAAACATGTCGTTATACTAAAATATTTCTCATAGAAGCATATATATATATTATAGAGAGGCTATGTATGTATGTATGTATGTATATATATACTAGATAGGCCAAGGACAGTGCTTTGCACGGCACAACATGGTGACTATTAAAGTGGGAGATGAGATGTTCTACATTAAAAAAAATATGTGCCACAATCAAGCCTTCAACGTCAAAATCTATCCAAAGTAAAAAGGCATAAAAATTCCATAAAATCAATTAAAAAAACACTATACCCACCTGCATAAAAAATTAAAAATATCTAGTGTAGCACATAAAAGTATTTATAGGGTAACCTCTAACAAACACACAAAGAAAAACCTAACACAAACAACTACCGCGCGTGCGAAGAAACACAATAAAAGGAACAAGAAACAAATAAGCGAGCAACAGAAACGACGAATCAGAAATCACCAAAAAAAGAGAATAAAATGAACGAACGCCACAGTCAGAACAAAAAAAACATAAAGAACAACCACGAACCAAACACCCATAAACAAACAACAGTCACAAAACCCCTAACCACCCCACCACAAGCAACAGCCCACAACAAACCCCAAAAAAAAACCGACCCCGACAAGCTCTAACTATGCCCGTGTTCCCACGTCACAACAGAGCGTGAAAGAAAGGGAAGGAAGAGGCACGGAACGCGAGAGGAACAAAACGAAGAAGGGTGAAAAAGAGCCGAGTAAGCAGAGGAACAGGTAACGCTTAAAATAGCAGAAATACGAGAGAAGGTACGGGGCCGCACTGGGACAGATCGAAATACAAACACAACACCACCCCACACAACAAACAAACACAACAACCCAACAAACAAACCTTTGTTCTGAGTGTCTTTTTCTTTTTTTTTTTTTTTCGACTTTATCTGTTTTTTTTTTTTTTGTGTTGTTTCCTCTCTTTTATTTTTTCCTGTTGTTTTGTTTTTTTTTCTATTTGTTTCTTTTTTGTCGCGTTACTTGTTGTCTTTATACATGAAGATTTCTATTCAGCCTAAAATAGAGATAGTTGTTCATGCGAGAAACTACACCATGTGATCATTTTTTGTAAAAATAAGAACCTACACAAAGTATGTGCCGTCAGGCTCTATCTGCTTATCATGAATAAAGTGCCTTTACAATTCATAAGTACATTTCAGGAGTATATTCTGCAGTTCGATGTCTAATTTGCCTGAAACAAAAACAAATTTGAAGATTAAATTTAGGTTAGTCAAAAGAATATTATATGGTTTCTAAAATCAATAAATAAATATTATTATTCAAAAATTTTGTTATAAAACAACATAATAGAAATCAGGTCGTAGGTTTCGCTACAGAAAAAAATATCACTACAAGCTCTGTATTGTCTTTTGGGTAAGAGAATAGAACACCTGCCTAGACGTATGTTAATTCAGCTAAAAGTTCACTTCCATATGTCTCCTTTTAATGTAGTTATAAAGAACAGACACAAACATTGTTGTTTCCCCTGCTACTCCACCAAAAATTTCCAATCAAAATTGAAATTTATTGAAAAATACTAAACACTTGATAACCATAGTTTCTATCGAAACCTACCTGAGTAGCATCCCTACTTATGACAAAATCTTCATACAACTTCTAGCCAGTTCATACTTTTCTAACTCATTAACCCTCTATCGATTGAGACCATAAATTTTTCTATTGCAATCATGACATTAAAAAGTATGACATGAATCTTCTATGTACGTAGTCAATTGGTCTCACATTAGTTAACTTCTTAAAATATGGCTAATCACCAGAAAAATAGAAGTTTTATCTGGAAGGTCATTTTAAGGAAATAGGATAAGACAACTATGTATGATTTAAAAATGAGCAAGACTTGGGGTGTGTTTAGTATGAAGGAAAATGTTTTCCTAGAAAATATTTTTTCTGGAAAACAAATAGATATTTGACTTATTTTCTCATGTTTAGTTGGTACGTATAAAACTTTTTCACGAAAAATATTTTAGTGTTTGGTTTTAGAATAAAAAAACTTTGTGAGAAATATCTTTTATTTTTTACTAGAGTAAAAAATAATTTTTGAAGTTGAATATTTTTAAAAAAACAAACTAAAATTTTGTTGTTTTTTTTTTTTTTTGGGGGGGGGGGGGGAGGGATGGTTGATGGTAGAGGTGAAAGAATTAAAATTTGAAGTTGATTTTTTTTTTAAAAAAATATTATTTTTTTTTGGGGGGGTGTAGGGCGGCTAGTGTGGTGTCGGGTGGCGGGCGGGGCGTTGGGGGGGGGCGGGGGTTTGGGTTTAGGGCGGGGAAGGGTGGGGTCGGGGTGAGGTGGGGATTGGGGTGGGTGGATGGGGATTGTAGGGTGAGTTGGGTGTGGACGGGGGGGGGGGGGGCTGGTGGGCTGGTAGGGATTGGTTGGTTTGGTGGGGGGCTGGTAGGAGTGAGTTGGTGGCTGGTAGGGTGTGTCGGGTAGGGGAGATTTGAAGAAAGTTTAGGAAAATGTTCTCTTTAAGTTTTGAGAGGAAGTCAATATCGTTAAATTTGAGGAAAATGAGTTTTTTTGGAAAACATTTGACCAACCAAACATGAGAAATTTGGAAAAAAAATTTTGGAAAATGTTTTCCTTCATACCTAACACACTCTCTGTGATTAACATATTTTCAATGTTCTCATCATCAATGTACATTATTTAGTTTATAATTGTTATTCCATATTTAAGGGCCATATAAATTAATCATCTCGACATGCATATTCGATACAATTCTAGTTTGAGTAATCTAGTAGCCCAAGAAACAAAGTTATAAAAAATGACAAAAGAAAGGGCCTTTTTACAAATCCCACCATTTGTACCTAACCATCAATGCACATTATATGGTATAAGGAGCAAACATAGTCTCAAACTAAGAAAACAATTCTTAGACCCTTACTTTTTTTAACATGAACAAATTGGACTTCTCTCTTTCTCAACAAATGTACTTTCATTTGATTCATATTCACGGCATCTATCACTTCTAATTATTTTTATTTTTCTTCCGAACTGATTTTCAACTTCATGGAGATAAGGTTTAAATTTTTCAGAAGCATAAAATTTATTTTTCATCAAATAAACGTATGTAAATATAACAAAATCATCAATGAATGTGATAAAATATCTATTACCTCCACGAGTTAGAATTCCTTCAAGTTTACAAATATCGTTATGACTAATTCTAACAAATAGTTTTTCTCTCAAACATGAAAATGAGGCCCTTTTAGTGATCTTGGCTTTAGTACCAAGATCACACTTTCTAAATCTTTTTAACCATTGGATTCCATCACTAAACTACTGATGATCATCTCATAAACGATAATTAATATGATAGAAACGAGAGAATCCAAAAAAACTGATAGAAGAAAACATATAACAGAAGTAGAGTATAGAAAGGTTTTATTCATCTCAATATTCAATTTAAACATCGCATCAAATGCATAAACTTACCCAATTAAATACACCTTCTTCACTATTACATATTTACAGATTCAATAATCTGTTTTAAAAGCCCGTTTATTAAGAAGAAAAACTAGACATTAAATTTCTCATTGAAGGAGTATTAAAGTAAATCTTTTAAAGGTTAATACCTTTCAGAAGTAAAACACAATTCGAACTTCTCCCTTTCCAAGCACTGAGTAGTGTGGAGCATCAACCAATTGATTAGTCTGGCTACTCAAAATCTGTATATTGTTGAAAACCAGTCTTTGTCTGAAAGACTTGACGGTTTGCACACGAACAACCCCACCAGGATCAACATTCTCAACATGTAGATGTCCGGGAATTACCGCACAAAAGGATTTCGATAACCTTTGATTGAAGGATTAGGACCACGTTTCCAGAATTCGTTTTAAAATCGAGCAATATGGTCACTCTTGCCACAAAAAACAACTCATGATCCCTTTCTTGAAATTGTTGATTTGTGCTTGGTATTTTCACCATTTATTTTTCTTGGGGTCTACATTATGTTCTTGAATTTTTCTTCTTAGAATTCAAGAAGTATTTTGTGTGTTTCAGGAATAGCATTATTCGAAGAATTAAATTTACATTCGTTTGTATGTTGTTCTCTCTATTTATAAAAGTGAATGTGGGTCCTTTCTTCCTTTCCATGCAAAATTTTCATTGATAAAAGTTTCAAGAGACGGTTCTTTTGTTTGTAAGCATAGTTTTTTTTTAATTATTAGAAGATGGAAGTTTTTGACTAGGCCACAAACAATAAGGTTATCTCAATTTTAACCCTATCGGACCTAACTCGCAAACAATGATGATAAAGTGTTGATCTTTAGCTACCACTACTTGTTGTCACCAGAAAAGAAAAAATTTATAGCAGATATTTTTTCGCTCCAGCCTTTGCGGTATTTGCAAAATTTTTACTTTATCTGCAATACCTCAAATTTTCTTTGGACTAGAGTAAGTTATAGTAAGTTTATCAAAGAATCATAAAAATTATCAGATAGATAATAAGAATTAATACCGATATTATAAGGAATCTCCATCATAATTTCAACTTTTTCTTTTCTCTCTAGAGAGAGAAGTTTAATCATACATCATAGAAGGGATTGTCTTCTTGATTAGGTTATTCTCAATTAATACATAAGAAACAATGGAGAAGACTTAAGTAGAAGTACTTTACCATTCTATATCTTTAAAATGATTATCATTGAAGCGAAAATGGCTGTTAAGGTCTCCCATCGTTACATCCGCGGTTTTTTTTAAAACTGTAATCCATGTGAATCTCCTTAAAATTGTAAGTGAAAACTTACAAGATAATCACAAAATACAAGAGTACATGAAAATAAAAATGAAGAAATAAATCTCTTCGGGGCTGACAGGCGCGGATATCTCTTATCTTTAAGGAGATTCAAGCCAACTGCAACAAATGTTTTCACCGGTCCAGCAGTAGTTCTCTTTGACTTGTCCCCTCTAGGATACAAAAACCTTCACAAAGTATAACTCAATAATTCTAGACAAGATTTCAGCCTAAAGCTCCATAAATAAGAACACCTCCCTTCAACTAATAAGAACTCTTTTTAAAAACTTTATACACTATATTTTCTTATGTGTTGTATGTCTTAAAACCAAATGAAGATCATCACTATTTATATTACAAGAAGTCTTCCTAGTTAAGAATTGGATGGTAATGGTGTAGTAAATGATAAAAATAATGGCCTTAGGAATTACATAGATTAAAAAAAATAATGGAGGAATAAAGAATGAAATAAAGTGAGGATAACATCCCCATTGAAGATGCTGGCCAAAATTGTTCAACAAATGTTTTCTGGAACATTTTTCTTATGTCCAGCAAGTACCCTCCAACCACAGTTTAGTAACCACCAAATAATGACAATAATACATATCCACAATGATTATCCAAAGTGAGTAATTAGTCACAAATGACTACCCACTAATAGCTGAAACACACATTCTTGTAACTCCAAATAAAGCAAAATTACTATAATAAAACATTGATAATGAAATGCTGATAAACCAACAATATGTCAAAAAAAAGATGATGGGATAGGCATTCAAAGAGTCGACCACTTGTTAGAACCAATAAATTAAAACAGACCTTGCACAATGAAAATCACGTAAACACCAAGTGTATAAAGGAGGAACTGCTAAAGTAAATAAAAAAATACCAACCCAAAAAAATAGTTTTTAAAAAAAGAAATGACCGTAGATATTCAATAAAGGATTATCCTGAAAGTTTAAACTCGAACAACATAGTTATATTGCACTCTACTGGCAATGATAAAAGCAAAATATATTCACTATAAAGCTTTTGAAGGTTCAAATTTAAACTTTCAATCATATTGATGCTTACCAGCAGGATATCGAGGATGTTGGTAGTCCAATTGTATGACTATCCTTCTACTTTAGAAAAGTGAATTAATTAACCAAACTAATAAATATTAATTCAAAAGAAGAAATATTTAATTTTATTCTCCAATCTAATAATATGTGTAGAATTTACTACGTTGTTAAATCGAAGGAGGCAATATATAATTTACTACATTGTTAAATGGAAGGAAGCAATAACATATAGGTGGAATATCATCATTTGAAGTAGATGTAGTTGAAAGAATTTATAAATATTACGCATGAACTGTTCAGAGATAATGATTTCATAAATTTCTCATTCGATATTATTGACTTCAATCTTTCTTGAAAGTTGAAGATCACTCCTGCTTTGGACAGGGTAAAAAAATAAGAACTTCATCAGAATATAGAAGACAATATAATTCGTGAATAGTTCAGTATAGCATCTTAGATTCACCAACAAAATAAAAAAAAAATTAAAATGGATCAAGCATCTTAAAAATTGAAGAGGCGTACCTTGTAGAAAATCTGCAGGGAAGAGAAAACAAAAAACTTTTAGTTGGTTCAAGCATACTATCAAACACCTTTGTTGCATTAATTTTTAAACTGATTAAATTAACTTTTCATTAGAAAGACAAAAAGGGGAGAAAAACCCTAAATATGTCATTATCTTTAAGCTTGGATTAAAAATCATCCATAATGTTGCACCTGAATATAAAAAATAATCAGTACATGCCTATTGAAACTTTAACAGTAAACAATCCACAAAAACAAATCGTGATTACACAGAAGAAAACTTTTCAATAATAAAAAAAGTCGAACAAAAAATCTTCACTGTCATATATCAAAATTTGAAAACCATTAGAAAGAAAAAAATGTATAATTTTAGAGAAACTTATAAGAAATTAGTGATTGGAAAATGAAGAAAATAAAATCTTCCTAAAAAGTACTCGTGGTTTGATGAGAAAGAACTATAGTACAAGTACTAATACAAAAGTAAAGGATATTGAATAGTCATTCAGATTGGACACAATCTATAGTACAATTGATAGTGATATTGGTACAATTATTGATCAGAATAGATAACAAACTAAATACCATGTACAATTTGTAGTACTTTTGGTACAACTAGTATATGTTGTGTTAGTCCATTAGAAGTGCCCTCCTAAATATGAGTAAAGTAATAATATATACATAAACTTACTTAAATCATTCTTATCTGTATCTATCTTTTTAAACGTTTTGTATATATATATTATTAATGAAAAATTACTAAAATAAGTGAACTTCTAATATATAAAAATATCATGATTCGATTTATGTAAAACAAGTAAATGAAGTTTGTTATGCACATTATTTAAGAGAGCAGAATCTCAAAATAAAAAAGCAAAACAAAATTTTCATTCTCAAGTCTTTAGCATAAAAAAATAATCAAAAAATGAAAAATAGTTCAAACTCAAATCCAAGTGGTGATATGATGATTATATATGGATATGCCTAAAAAAAATCATGATACTAATTTTTGTTGGTATTCGATTGACGAATGTCGTGAATTTAAGAAGAAGGGTGATGATGTACCTAAAGAATAATATATTTGTGCTGATTGTTGGTGTTTTAGGTGTTCTCATCAAATGAATAGTCAGTCATTGTATAGTCATCCAATTCTCCGATATCGCTTCTTTTACCCACATATTAATCCACATGGTCGAGAAAATGTGCCAGTTATTTTCCATCCTTCAATGACTCGATTTGTGCTAGAAGGCCCATTTTATACTATTATCCCTAACATGATGAAATTTTTAGTCCATTAGAG
Organism: Solanum habrochaites; assembly: GCA_027704765.1. NCBI lineage: Eukaryota > Viridiplantae > Streptophyta > Magnoliopsida > Solanales > Solanaceae > Solanum > Solanum habrochaites. Next base: position 66,012 of record JAKWJA010000206.1, read on the forward strand.
ATTTCTTGGTGACACTTGTATGTGTTATTACAATGAATGAATAATGGTGGAATAGTAAGAAGAAGGGCATTGCTAAAAACTTGTTTCCAAGTGCCCAAATTGACAACAAGTTAAAGTTGAGCACCAATGATGGGGAGGTTTGGCTCACAAAATATAACTTACAGAGTGGAAGTGGGAGATGATTAATATGGATTTAATCACAGGCTTAACCAAATTTTCCAAGCAACATGATTCTATATGGGTGATAGTCGATACAATGACAAAATCAACACTATTTTTACCGGTATAGACTACTCATTCGGCAGAGGATTATGATAAGTTGTACATCCAAGAGGTACTAATACTTCATGGAGTTTCGATCTCTATTATTTAAGATAGAGGTGCATAATTTCCTACAGAATTATACAATACTTTTAGAAAGGTTTGGGGACAAAGGCGAACTTAAGTACTCTATACATTTCATACCATTCAGACATTAGAAGATATGTTGAGGGCATACATGATTCGATTTCAAAGGGAGTTGGGATGATCACTACCTCTCATTGAGCTTCTTACAACAATAGTTACCACTCTAACATCCAACTGACTCCTTATGAAGCTATTTATGGGAGAAGATGCAAATATCCTATTCGATGGTTTGAAGTTGGTGAACCAGGTTCGATAGGACAAGATTTAGTTCACCATTCTATGGAGTAAAAACATTGGGATCCTTCATTAATACTTCAAACTAAAAATATTGAGATCAAGGATAGTCTATCTTATGAAGATATTTCATTTTTAGATTGCCAAGTTCGCAAGTTTAGAACAAAAGAAGTAGCATCAGTCAAGGTCCTTTGGAGGAACCAAAGTGTTGAAGAAGCTACTTGGGAAGATGAAGAGGATATTAAGAATATATATCCACATCCCTTTGAATCTCGAGAAAATGCAGACCAAGATACTAATTTTTCATCTTAGTACTCTTGAAGTTATGATTAAGAATTTTATTATTGCATTTGCATGTTGGGTGTTTGAGCTTAATGTTACCACCCATATTTTAGTAGGAATACATTCATTCGAGTATGGGTGTTCCCAATGTAAAAATATTGTAGCATCTTGCAACTAGAAAGAGCTAGAAAGGAGTTTCAAAACTGGAAATATTGGTTTTTGGAAAGTTTAGGTTAATCTGGAAAATTTAAGTTAAAAGTGAGTTTCGTTCATTTCAAACAACGAATAACTGCTAACTCAAGATGAGGTAGGAGTAGTCCCATATATGGTTGGAAAGCCCTTGGTATGACCTTTTCAAAGTCGTCGAGTTTTTGCGATTCCGAGTATAGAAGAGTGAGTTATGCCCTTTGGAAGTTGGGCTATTGGATTAATGAAATATCCAATTCCGAGATTTTAAAAGGTATTTTAGTCTTTTCACTACCTTGTTAATTTAATCCATTTTTAGGAGTTTAATAAGCTTCAAGACTCAATTTAGTTACTGTTGAAGTTGGAAATTTTCACACTAGGGTTAAAGAGAAAGGAGAAGAGAAGAGAAGAAGAAAAAAGGCAAGATTCACCAAGATCGTCGAAGTTAACATGTGGATTTCGTCAGGGATGATCCCTAAAAAGGTATGTGTGTCTTCGATAATGTTTGGTTCGTTCACCCACGTGCTAAGCATATTTGATTCAGCATTATTTCATTCATCAAAGATTGGATTTTGAATGTTGTTCTTGAATTGCTTCTGTTCTTGAACATGAGTTGATGTTTATGAATTTCTTTAGTTAGATAGTGTTGTTCTTCGAATTAGATCCTTGTATATATGAATTGGGTACATAGATCTAAGGTGAATTTGATGAAATAAATTGGATTAGAATGATTTAAGGTCAGGAAAACGAGATGAAAATCCGTCAGGTGTCACCTGGGTAGGTTTAGAAGCGACGCGCCCTATCTGCGCAAGAGGGTTTAGGGTTGCACGCCTGCAGTGCTTCTAACTGGAGACTCAGACTACTGGGTCTAGCGCGGTGCTCCCACAATGCGTCCAAATCGGCTATCTTCGCACAATTTTTGTAATTCAGTCCGATTAAGCCTTTTTGAAGGGTTTTAAAACTTCCTAATGATTCTAATTACTCTAAATGACTTCGAAGCATAAATAAATCACCCAGAAACATACATTACAACCTTGAATACTTAACTTCAAATTCAAGGAAAGTTTAGAGCCATGTCTTGAAAGCTCTTATAGTCCTTTCAAGAAGTCTTTTACAAATGTTTTCTAAACATTGTTTATTAGACTTAAGGATCAGGTTGAGTAAAGAATAAAGATAAGAAGAAGAAGTTTATTTCAACCTTCATAAGTCATTCAAAAATGTTTTAAATGTCGTTTTAAGACTTAAGTTAGAATTAAGTTCAGAGTAAAGAGATGTCTTTACTTCAAAGGTGTCACGACCCAAAAATCATGAGTTGTGATGGCACCTATGTTCTCAACCAATAGGTAAGCCAACCAACATATTTTAACAAACTTAACTAACTAATGAGTGAAAAGACAACAATTAGCAAAATCTCCAACACTGAGTTCCTCATAAGTACGAAAGCGGAAAACTAAAAAAAGTACTACCCAAGAATTGGTGTCATAAGTACAAGAGCTTCTAAAATACGATGCAAGTCTTAACCTAAAATGACGAATCTAACATAAGGGATATCCTATCTAAATACTGAATAACAACATAAGTGAAAGATAGAGAGATGTGTGGTCCACAGAACAACCAAGAAGCTAACCACAACTCCAAGATATTCCAAATTCGGACTCAAACTGCTCCTCGAGATGTGCTCCTACTCGGAATCGAATCTGCACCACAAAGAGTGCAACAATAGTAGTATGAGTACGAACCTGCGTGTATCCAGCATGTCTCATTGACTGACAACGAAGAAGTAGTGACGGGAGTTTATATAAGAAAAATAAATTCTTAAATTATACGAGTATATATATATATTACACTTACTATTTAAGTTTCATCAATAAAGGTAATCAAACATCAAGTACTTTCCAAACACAAAAAAAAAGCATAATCATCAAGAATAAATGATGTTATGAGATGCAATGCAATATGATACCATGTAATGATATGACTAAGAATACCCAATACTCACTCAACTGTATATACATGATACTCCTCGGAAGTACATCGAGAGCTCATGAACCACGAGGGACTCGCGAGGTCCATATACTGACATGGATAATCTCCACCTGTCTGTGCGGGCGACCTCAACGCACTATCAAAATGTAAAACATTTTCCGCATGGACGGTCTCCACATGCCCAAATTAAAATCTTAACATCTCACCAGCCCCAGCACGGATGATCTCCACTTTCCAAACTTATACTCAATGTCATGTCAATGCATGTACAAAATATTATTTCAAAAGAAGGAGATGATGATGCATCTCAGTCAATAAATATGAACATAATACATAACCACCTCAATTATTACAACTATACAGATGTTATAAAGAAAACTCAGTCACACAATATTTTCAAGTCAATAATATATCAGCTAATGCCCATATGATTTGGATATTCTCAAATTACAATCCGCATTCTATAGTAGTAACTTTTCATATTGTAACACCGGCACTCGTACCAATGCCCGTCACACCCTTGATACGAGACCACCATCTTTCGCCCTTACCCCTTTGTCTATTTTCATTTTTAATATTTAATTAGAAAAAACGTCCTTCAACAAGTCTCAAAAGTCTTAACATACCTCAAGTGCAGAGCTTGTGTCACGAATCCTCAAGATAGTTCCTTCCCTTTTCGCAAAGTTTTGGAATGTTCATGATCTACCAATGATGCAATATTCGTAAGTAAGAGATCTTGTAGACATTCAAATTATTATATGTTTATCATAGACCCTAAAACTCACTCATATTTCTAACCAAACTTCAAATCTTTATATATATTGGTTTGCCAAAATTTTCATACTTGCTACATTTCAAGCTAAAAACTTAACTCTAACCTCTTCAAATGGAATAAAATTCAATGTTAAATCATATAATATACACCTAATAATTAATTACCAATCTCAATTATTAAATTTAAACCCAATTTGATAATTAGCTTAAGCAGGTCAACATAATAACTTACACTGTATACAAGCAGGAGCACTGCAACATGACCATCTCCATGTCATTTTTTAATATGCCAATCTTAAAGAATTTCATACAAATGCAAATCATTGGAACATGATTTCCAATTATTGCCAATGATTGGCTCATCATATTTTCCTCCAACATTGACAAAGCATTACCACATAATGGCTACAACCATAATGACTTTGTTTTTCATCCCTAGCATGCTGCTCCTCGTCCTTTTTTAATCATTTTATTTTAAACAAATTTTCCATCCACTCTTCCCATCAATACAATCACATGAACCTAAATATTTTCTCTCAACTTCATTAAGTGCAACAACTAAACTTCTAATAATAATCACAGAAACAACATACTCCAAATGCAACTGCGAAGAAAAATATACACCGTTGTGCCAATTTTCGTATCCATTCCCTTATTATAATAATAAATAGACGAACAAGGGATCAACTTTCCATCTACCTTACATTCATTGTGATTTATATAACAATCAAGAAATTTTCCAAATTGCTTCTTACCTGAATAGTTCGTTAGATCCCTCACGTTCTGTATTCACGCCGCCCAGGTAGTTTTCTAACCCTTTTCTTACTGCCTTTCTAATCTTAATAAGTATAACAAATAAATTAATCCCACTAACCTAAATCAATTAGTGGGTAAAGTATAAAGATATGAAATTAATTATGGATATGACCAACTAACTATTAACTATTTTAATTCCTCACTAAAATGTTTATCAACTAAATACTCTTAGTCTTCGAATAGTTTGAAAATTCCCCTTTAAATTTTTTAAAGGATTAAAAATAGTCCTAGTTCTCAAAATCACCTAGCGGGTCATTACATTACCTACCACTTAAATAAATGTTCGTCCTCGAACGTTAAAAGAAAAGAGCTAACCTGAACGCTCAAAAAGTCGAGGATACTTACTCCTCATATATGACTCTGTCTCCCATGTAGCTTCCTCCATAAGACAATGCTTCCATTGAACCTTTACTAAAGAAATATCTTTCGACTTCATCTTTCGAACTTGCCTATCCAAAATGGTAACCTGCTCCTCTTCAAAAGTCAAATTCTGATCAAGTAACACTGAATCCCATTGAATCACATGAGCACCACCATGATGATACTTCTTTAGCAACGAAATATGAAATACATGATGAATACCTGACAAACCAGGTGGCAAATCAAATTGATACGTCACTTGACCAATACTCTCCACAATCTCGAAAGGACCAATATACCTCAGGCTCAACTTGCCCTTCTTTCCAAATCTCATCACACCCTTCATGGGTGAAACCTTCAATAGAACCCACGCTTCTACCATAAACTCCAAAACATCTCTATTGATCAAATTCGACCTTTGTCCAAGGGACTCCTCACAAAATTTTGTCACCCACTGGTAACCTTAAATGCATAAAAACAAATCAATTGACCAGATCGAATTGCCTACCATACAAAGACTCAATGGTGCCAATCTCAATGACAATGACTGATAAGATTATTCTACAGCAAATCTGTAATGGCAAGAATCATTCCATGTGACACCAAAGTAATCACAACATGCCCGAAACATATCATCAAGAACCTGAATAGTCAGGCAGGACTGACCGTTATGTGGCGGTTAAAAGCTTTGTTGCTGTTGTACTAAGAGTCCACATGAGTGCCTAACTCCGTTTGCCATTATACCACAAGAAATGAGAGTAAAATGGTGTGCCACGATCTGAAAATAATAGAAATAGGAACCCCATGAAAACGGAACATATCCTCGAATATACTCTTGGCAAATTCTCTTCATTGTAGATAGTCTGAATGGCATAAATTGTGAAGACTAGTCAATCGCCTCCACGATGACACATATAACACCAACATTACCCAGGTACGTGGAAATGCTACGGATCAAACTTACTCTCAAATAAGAAGTAAGGTGGACGTGTCAACAAATAACCAATAGTGATGGTTGGATCGTTCCCACGAGGAAAAAAGGGCAAATGTTTAGATTCCTAACTTTAACATATATTACTATATTTCGGTCAAGATCTCCTTGGAAAGCAAAAGCAATAAAGAAGGGGTTCTATTCTAATGAAATGAAAAATAACTAACGAAATTGAATGAAAGAGACACTCTTAACAACTTCGAATGTTGAAGTTAATCAATTTAATCAAAAGTAATCGGGTTTACTTGTTCCCCACAGGGGTCATAAAGGATAACATTCTAACTATACAATTTTTGTCCTAGTATGTGACATGCAAAGTGATAAGTTAGGTATTTCAAAAGCCTTGGCTTTCTGGCATCTAGAAAACATCGACTCCTCACCTTGTCCAGCTACTGTGTTGCGATGCTAACCCTTATCTTACCTAATATGAAGCATCATATTGGATATTGACTTAAGTTATACCTCGTTACCAATCAATCCTGCCTATTAGAATATGACACTAAATTCTCTGTTGATATCTTCCTTATCTACCTCCTTGGTCCGGAAAGTAGATAAGGCGAGTTCTAACATTGGCCATTCCGTTTAAACAAGTCTGCTAAGCGAAAGAAACTTTAATAAATGCAAGGACACTATTCGAGAATTGTTATTTTAGTGAGGTCGTACCTCCTTATTTGCCTATGGTTCCCACAACCCTAGTGATGGAGTTATGGTGACCGAGTCTAATCACAAGATTAAAAAATTAGTATATAAGAATTCATGTACTTACTTCAATAAGAAGGGTAAAATACAAAAGTCCTGCTTGTGATAATCAACAAAAATCACCCAACAATTACTTGGAAGAATCACAAAGTAAAAAGATCTCACAAAAGTCTAATGATAATCAAAACCTCACTAAATATCAGAGTCTAACAATAATACGGTGTCTAACATACGTTTCTAACCTCAAAACGATGTTTTTTCAAACTTATTATAGAAAAATAACTAATTAAAAAAGGATTCTTATTTGCTGGAAAATGTCAAAAAAGCCAAGCTGGAGCAGACGGACCTTCGCGACGCGATCGTCGATGGGGGTGTCCCGACAGACCACATGGACGCGTCGTCCCATGGCTGTGCAACTTGCTTATGCTGCTCCTCATTACCCTTAACGACAAGTATGACGAATCGTCACAGACCATAACGGTATGTCGAGGGTCTCGTTCCAAAAAATTGAAACTCTTGGAATATGGGTACTGGAGTACAGTCTCGGAACTATGACGAACCTGCAGGAAGGACTGTCATAGAAACGACGGACCGTCATGGACTCCGTAACTCCACATATGGTTATTAGACTTCCCATCTTCCTTCAGGCAGTTTGCACTACGCTTCACCTACGAACCGTCCACAAGCAGACGGACCGTACAAAACTCCCGTAGGTGGTCTCTTTTGCATTTCTTTGCTCAAATCTCATTCGCATTTCATCTTGGGATAGATTTCCTGCAAATAAAGAGAAATTTATATAAAAAATTACACAAAAAGGCTTTTGGTTACAATAAAGCTTAAGGCGCAAAAAGTATAAATACTACCGTGAAACCACGGGAAATCAAACACCCTCAATTCAATTCGTTGTTTTTCTCAAGCGACGCACTATGACTCAATACAAACATTCGGACAATAGTATCCATGTTTTACATGGCAATCATTGGCTATCAATCCTATTAATTCACATATTTATGTATGCGATACGACATTAGGCTTGAATGATGTGGGATCAGAGCAGGACAACAGACTCACAATACACTAAACACTATCTCTTCATTATATCACCGAGATGATATATTTCGGTTTTCAACAACTAGTGGTCCTCACTTAAAACAAAATCCTCAGTTTCACACAATGATTTCAGTTTGAGGTATTAAGGATTACTTCAACACTCGCTCTCAGAAAAAATTCAGCTCATTCTATAAATATTTCCATCAGCCTTGCTTTATTTCAATGCCTAGTTCGCTACACAACCTTAGGATCACAATAGGACTTTCGTAGCTTGGTAACATAGGCTAGAGGGTCAGGTAGGGTAATTTATCTGTAGTACTTTGAATGACTTTTCTGGTCCTCTTGACCATATCAAGCTAACATACGATTTTCTATCATTTATCTCGCCCAGGCTTCTCTATCGTTCACCTTGCTATTTTCTCTTCGTTCTTAATTTGTATATGACTCTCTTCTTTTCTTGCTTGTATTTCTTGATATTTTTATTTTCTTTACGTTTTCTTTCAACTAATTCTTGATCATTTACTTTGTCTTCTCTCTCTTTGTTATTTAACCCTGCTTTCCAGAGCACTTATCATAATAGCCACCCTCAAAATCATAGCTTTTTCACCCCAATTAATCTTTTCAGGAAAAAAAATTGGGTCTGTGACTCCGGTCCCTTCCGACATTGTGCACCTAAGCTTTTATGCCAAAAGCATAAGTTGAGGGTGGCTAATGCCACAAGTAGGGGGATACGGGTACACTGCTCACTCCACACAAGCACAGAGAAGAAGAAGAAAATACAAGTAGGGTAATGACAGGAACAGTACGACGTAGGTATTATCGGTCAACCAAAATAGAACTCAAATCTATGATAATACTATAAAATTAACTACAATACTTCACAGGTGCAAGCAACAAACACATGAACCCATTGACAACAACAACAGAATAGGTACACATCAAGCACACCTATGAAGATTCATGCCTCCACACATAATTCATTTGGAAAAGGTCTTTGAAAATAAGTATATTTTGTTACTCAAGATTCCTTTCCTTTAATGTATTGTGTCGGAACGTGACCACTCCGAATCCCATATTACCGTGTCGGGAATGTGACACTTTCGATCCCATAATACCGTGTCGGAACGTGACACCCGACAATATCTCATTATTTTATTTTCATCAAGCCTTGTATATTTAAGGCCGTCATTTTAATAGAGAGGCGTTCAAGATTAGGAAAATTTCAACAGTCTCATAATTTTAGACTAACACAAACCACACAATGAAGTAATGAGGAGACTTTTTAAAATATCACTCAATACATATCGATCGCTATTTAAAGTTAGTTACTTATCACACGAAATAAAACCATACCATACCTCACCGAAAGACCGAAGTCAGCAAGATACTTATCCAATACTTTACTTCACCATGACCTCCGACGTTGCCCAATGAACTATACAAATGCATATATGACAATAATTTATAAGTTACTAATAATTTTATGTCCAGTCCACACTCAAAAACGCTTCCTGATTTTATCATTAGTTTCCTAAAGTTCAAACCTATGGGTAAGTCTTAATTCCTCATATTAGCTTTCTTAATGAAATTCAAATAATTAAATAATGTAATATTTAATTACTTAATCAATATATCAAACTTTATTTATTATATTATATATCACTATCAAACTTCAACTCACACAAGCCATACACAGATAAGCATATGAGGATAAAACTAAACATCCAACACAAGATTGTACCTACATATAAATTACAATAGATGATTTCAATTTGCTAACCACACCTTTTTATACGTTTCAAATTTCAGATACCCAACACCATAAACGTTATAAGAACTTCACAGCCATGAAACCGATTTCTACCCCCACTAAAGAATTACTCAAAACCCATATTATCTCCCTCGAATCCAATTGGTCATTGTTTGATACAGTAATTCATATTAACAGCACCTTCTAATGGCTTTCTTCTAGTTATATATGTATGCTAATTAACGTACTCTTTCCTCCCTATCACAATTGATGCCACCAATAATAAATTAGTATCTTAATCCTTTAATACATACTACTAATTTATTCATTAATCTCTATATTGGTCAATAATTATCCACCATTATACATTAACTTGTTAACATCCACATTGTCAAGATAAGTTTTCAATCAATCTCTTTTAAACCAAGTACGTATCCACTTTGGATTCAAATGTCACTTGTTGATAAAATAGTTTAAATCCTCACTTTTTTTTAAAATTTATGTTGCACTATTTAGTTTCTTTAATAATCATTAGGAAGTCAAAAGTTAATCAAAAAATAATTTAAGAACCAGATCTTCTCCCCAATCCGGATAGGAACTACTTTTACATTAAATACTTCCCCAAATTTTTTTTATATACTTCCTATAATCAATAATAAAACCCTTTAACACAATAATAATAATAAATTAATGCGACAACAATACCTATAAGATATTGTGGATATAATAAAATGTGGGAATGTAGCTGTTGGGATTTCGAAGTGGTAGGTCGTGTAGGTTATCGAAAGATCTGGAGAGTGGGGCGCTACGAACAAGCAGAAGCGGGCATGCCGCCTATGCTTTATAATAATAAGTGTAACAACCTTTATTTCTTAACTAACTTAATTAATTTTCATATTAAAATATGTATGGGATAAATTATAGGTATAAAGTATAATAATACTAATTTTAATGTTAAGGTCTAACACCAAACGAAATAGTATTAAACCATATCCCGTTAATTTTTAATTGTAGTTATGAATGGTCGAAATACCTAATTTAAATTATAGTTGAAAGATATGTTTATGAATAAAAAACTCTGAATATTAAACAATTAAATGGTCGTTACACTCAACCTCTTATTTACCTTTTAACTGGAAGTGTTAAAAAAGATATGAATATCATATTGAAATTAATAAATTAATGATCTTAGGGTTAGATACGAGATTGAAAATCATGATTTGATATCAATCTTATATGGTGTGCACAATAAATCCACATTCTCATATATTTTTTTAAAAACTAAATGTTTTGTGATCAGAAGCTTTTTTTTCCCAAATAAACATAATTTTATAAAAGGATTCAATTGGAATCATAGTTAGTTAATCCTTTAATTTAATGCTGTAACATGGTAGATAAATTTATTCCACGTCGAGCTGCGTCCCTTTTTCAAAAAATCAAATGATGGTGTATGAATATAAAGTTATAGGTCACGTGTTGCATTAAATTAAATGAAAATTAGGATTTGAAATTAAAGTCATATTTTTTTTTTGGAGAATTTAGACTCAAATTTCATGTTCAATTATTAATTTGAAAGCAAGATATCGTAGCGTATGTCCAAATAAATCTTAGAATAAAAATATTGGGTGAGAAATATTTTCACCTCTGGTTTGACTGCTCAATTAGAAGATATATAGTAAAAGTAGGGGATTATGTCTTCCAAGAAGTAAAATTTTGGACATGCGATTTCATATCGCAATTTGAAATCATGAGATGAAATCAACGTTTAGATATGCAGTTTCACAGTGATTTCATAAAATGAAATCTCAAATTTTCCAAAAATGACTATTGAAAAATCTTCAAATTCAAATATTGCCCAAAAAGTTAAAATTTTATGAGAACAACCCAAATTAAAATCTACTAACCATATATTTCATATGTATATAAAATATATAATTCATATAATTACTTTTAAAATCGTTTACATCTTATACAACATTTATTTTATCAACATAAAATTCATTATTACTTTTAATTTATTCCTACTCTACCAATTCTTTATTTTTTATCAACTTTATTTATAAAAAAAATTGACCCACAAATGACTCAAAGTAACAATGTTAATTGAGATTCTGGGTCATATAATAGAAAAATACAAGTTCAACGTGAGAAGATTTTTCGTGATACTTAGGTAAATTATATTAAATACTAGATACTACAACTTATATTTACTTTATTTTTAAATGAAATAACAGTGGTGGTCATTAAAGGGTAAAATATGTTAAAAGAGGCTTGTGTGATAGTATCGTTACTATGTGATATTAGAAGCTTTTGCTAATTTGATAAGATTATATAAAGAAGTGACATAATTTTAATAGTTTACAAGTTATGGGATCTTATTATAAGAAAACAAGCAACATAAAATGTTCAAACAAAACTTCTCATTTATCTGATAGTATCAAATCATTATATATAACTTAAATATTCTTATATGTATATATCTTTACGAACGTTTTATAAGAATATTATTAAGGTAAAAATTACAAAAATTATCACTTGACTATGTTGGGGGTAGATACTAAGCCATGTGTTAAGAATATATTTATAGAGAAGAATTTTGCTAAAATTTCAATGGATCAATATTCCATTATGGTGTCTATTTACTTATTATCGATGATTTAGTGTGCTAGATTTTCGTATACACGGAGTATTAAAGAAATCTGGTTCTTGTAAGTAGAAGATTTTGAGTCGCAATTAGGATGAAATTGACATGCCATCGGTGACGATTATTAGACACAAATTATAATGTATTTTGTCCTGATTCTGAGAAACGGCGACGTTCCATTTGTAAAGACCTGTTCGTCGTTTTAGGACAATAGAGTATTTTCTGGTTAAAAATGTCTGAGTCGAACGGACCACGACAGAGCGGTCAGGGCACGAGGGGACCGTCGAGGGTGTCTGTTCAAAACATTAGATCCTGAAGTGGGGTTACTAAGAAGACCTCTTTGAGACTCCGATGAGTAATGGCAGGACGGACCGTTGATGGGGCTCGACATTCACAAATCCTCCGCCAGAGTATTAACTCTCTGAACCTTGTGACGACGTGCAGGACGGACCGTCACATTTGTGACGGACCGTCACAGGTTGCGTGACCCTGACTGGGTCGGGAGGGCTACGACATTCACAAATCCTTACCGCAGAATTACTCTCTGAAGAACCTTGTGACGGACTTGCAGGACGTAACCGTCACATTTGTGACGGACCGCCAGCTGCGTGAACCCGACTGGGTCGGAATTTCTGTTAATATTTTTAAGTGCGTTTTGCTTTTTGCCTTATAATTAATAAAGTTAGTGGTTTAATGTTAATAATTAATTTACTTGGGGGTTAAAAGAGATAACCTTGAAATTCACTTAAGGGGTACTTTTAGCATCTTTTATACTTACTTATCTGTAATTAGGGTAAAAGACAAAGGGTTTGGATAAGAAAAGAAAAAAAACAAGAGAGGGATAAAAGAATCGATCAAGAGGAGAGAACGAAGAGGAAAGCCAAGCAATTGACAAGTAGATTTCTTGATCACAAATTCTTCGGTGGAGGTAGTTATGGGTTGTATGCTATTTTTCCTGTAAACTCTTAATAATAGCGTGATATTTTTGGGTATATTGTAAAGTCCTTCTATAGGCTTAAATTGTGTGCTTGCATGATTGCATTATATAATTGTGATAAAATAATCATGGATGAGGCTGTTAAATCTTGAAAAACCCTAATCTATACTTTGGTAATGGATGATGCCTTAGTATAAAAGAAGGCTTGATTGAATAAAACGTAGTGAGATTAGTCTATCGGTGCCACGTTCCGGCAGCCAGGATAGTATGTAGGACGGAGTGTCACGTTCCGACACCAAGATAGTATGAATGAGTCAGGTGCCATGTCCGGTACATGGATACATGAGAGGATGCGGTGTCACGTTCCGTCAACCGGATAGTATTATGAGGGGCTCGAGTGTCACGTCCGACACCTGATGGATGTATATGGATCGGGTGCCACGTTCCGGTACCTAGAGATAATATGAAGTATCGTAGTTGGCACGTTCGTCCCCAGGATAGTATATGGAGCGTAGTGTCGCACCGACACGAGCGAAATAAAGATAATGAATCTTGAAAGATGTTAATATACTCAATTTAATGAACCTAATTCCCCAAATGAGTATGATGGGGAGCGTGAGTCCTCATTGATGTGCTTAGGTGTTGGACCAAGGGTTATGTGCTTAATTGTAATTCCCGTATGTTTGAGTTACTGTAGTTGATTTTATGATATTAATCTGATATATACTGTTTTCTATTTTGAGTTGGCCGATGATATCTACTCAGTACTGTTTTTTGTACTGACCCCTACTTGTAGTTACTCTCTTGTTATTTATGTGGAGTGCAGCAAACGTCCCGTCGTCTTCACTCAATCCAACCCTAGCCGTCTTCGTCACACAAATTTTCAGGGGGACTCAAGCTTCTAGTCTTTGTGACTGGATCTTCTCTTCATGTCTGGCAAGCCTTGAAGTTCTGGCATGGACTATCTTTTTAGTTTATTTTAGCTTCTGGTAAATCTTAGGACTTAGTATCTCTTGAGGATAGCTGTTTCTTGGTGATGACTTCCAGATTTTGGGGATAACGGGGGAAATGATAAGTTTGAGTTTTAAGAAGTTGATTATTGCCATTTTTGTTACTGAGTTTCTAAGTCATCGCGCATTATTTTTAGTTTATTCCTGTTTAAAATGTGGGGTGTTTAGATTGTTTGGTTCGCTCACATAGGAGGATAGCTGTGGGTGCCAACTCTGCGCTCGTTTGGGTCGTGAAAAACTTTGTATCGATACATTAGGTTCTCGTTGGGCTCATCACACAAAACGAGGTCTAGTAGAGTCTTGAGGACACGGTAAGGGTAACGCCTTTATTTTCTTTTAGAGGCTATAAGACTTTAGAAAATTCCATTTCTTTTTCTTTTTCTCTTTCGTGCTATTACTTTGGGGGGGAGCCAATGGTATCTAGGTGAGACAAATTGTATCTACCATCTCACTCTATTTTCGCAATGGTTTAGAACTAAGCACCAACCGCGCCACACCAACAAAACACCCGGCAAAGACAATATACGTCTGAAGCCAGCGACTTTTGTGGCTGTAGCTCGAGAGGGGCAGTGGCAAGAGCAGTTGGTAGAGTCGCGGGAGATGTCCTTAGAGAAGAGGACCAAACACCTGCCCATCTAGTACAGGGCGATGACCCCTCCACCACGTTGAGGAAGTATGTAAGAAGGGGGAGGAAGGGGAGAATAGCACTGCATAATGAGAATTACCCCACCTACCCCAGATAATTAATCAGTTCTTGCTTATCGTAGGTGGGTTATCTGGATCAGGCCGACACTCCTGTTTTCTGCACAGCACCTTCAGGTGTCCGGGAGTACAAACATGCAACTGCTGGAGGCTCCGCTCATAGAAGCCTCACTTGAAATAGGCACATTCCAACGTTTGATGACTACAGACCTATAATGCAAGTGATCAGCATGAACTTTTCAGTAAGTTCTTGAAAATGAAACCTAACCTCGGTTTCAATGGTGTTGAATCTGAAGATGCCTCCGATTTCTGGTTGACTGTCAGGAGGTTTACTACACAAGATGGGTAATAGTAGAAATGATTTGGCGTCGACTTTTGACCCTCAATTTCAAGGGAGTTCCGCAAAAATGTGTTGGCGGTCCACATGTGGAAGTTTCAACAACCAGAGGCAAGCCACCCTATGACTGGAATCATCTCTCTAGTTTTATTTAATGGAGAAGTATTAATACCGCGTACTTTGTCAGGATGGAGGAATAGATGGAAGTGTTCTAAGCCTAGACAAAAGGCAGGATTCGGTAACTGCTTATGAGGCTAATGTCCGTTGCACTCTCCAGATATTCACCCACTTGCCTTCAGTCCACAAGAGCGGATTCGCCGTTTTTGTGAAGGGGTTGATGTCATAAATTGCCGGATCTTCAGCCTTAACAGGTACCTCTACAAGCAAAATCCTTTAGGAAGTGGTAGGACTTTGGTGATAGAGGTGGAGTGAGTTGAACCAGAATGATTTCAACCATGCATGAACTACTAAAAGTTTTCGGTAAGGGGTGATTTATGTGGTTCTTAACTCCAGATGATAGATGCTGGGTTTATACAGCCCGACCTATTCTAGTCACTGCAGCTGTAGCTAAGGGTCACACCTCAAGACCGGTCAACATTTCTCTGAGTTTGGAGGTATCTTCCATCTCCGTCGTTCCTCACAGAGACCATGCTGAACCCAGAGAGGGGTTATGAATGTGGGGAAATTGGACATATTAAATATAATTGTCCAATAGAGTTCCAGCCCCCAATAGTCAAGGTAGAGGGGTCATGGAAGAGGCCGCTATTCTGGGAGAACGTGGTGGCCGAGTAATGGTGTCACCAAATCAACCGGGGTGGCGGCAATCTGGAGCCACTAGCAACACATGGTAGGGGCAAGGGCACACATGCGATAGGGCCCTTGTTACGCTTTCCCCCTGGCGCATCCAAAGCGGAGATATGCGATTGTGTTATCACAGGTAATCTTTTGGTTTGTGATTGCATGGCTTTACCGGGTATTATTTGATCCTGTATCCACATTTTCATATGTTATCTTCTTCAGTTGCTACTGGGTCTTAATTTACATTGTGAATTGCCTTGACATGCTATTTAATTTTCTCTACTCCGGTGGGTGAGTCCCCTGTGATAGATGGAAAGGTGTATCAGGTCTTGGTCTTATAACGTTGTGGCAAGCAATACTCAATTAGACCTGGTTATCTTATAAATGTTGATTCGATGTAATCGGGGTATAACTTGGCTTTCTCCAAACTTTGCATCTTAAGATTATAATGCAACACCCTGTGGGTTACTCCAAGGCCTGGCAGATCAGTTAGTGTGGGACCGTGAGCTACACTTCCAAATACCGTGTCTATCATCTCCTTTCTTCGTGCTAAGACAAAAATGGTTAGTAGGGTTGTTCTTTGGCGTTCTTGGCCACATCTCCGGATGGATACGACCCAATTACCTTCAATTGAGTCGTTAGATATCCCCGTGAGTTCTTAGATGTGTTTCCTGCAGACCTTCCTGGTATTCCACACCGGATAGGGATATTGCCTTTTGCATTGATTTTGAGCCGGGTACTCGCCCCATTTTTCATACCCCCTTATAGGACTGGCTCCCGTGAGTAAGAAGAGTACAGGCCCCAACTTCAGGAGTTGTTAAGCAAAGGCGTTATTAGACCAGTGCATCTCCTTGGGTGCTCCCATTTTGTTTGTGAATAACAAAGGTAATGGAAGTTTTCGGATGTGCATTGACTACAACAATCTGGATAAGGTAACTGTTAAAGAAACAAGTATCCTCTTCCTCGCATCATGATTTTGTTCATTTAGTTACAAGGTGCTTGTACCTTCTCAAAAATGCGATTTGAGTCCAGGTTATCATCAATGAAAATACGGCAACGGATGTGCAAAGGAACTGCTTTCGGAACCAGGTATGGACATTATGAGTTCTTAGTAATGTCTTTTGGGCTTGACGAATTGCCCCTCTTGCGTTCATATAGCTGGATGACACAGATTTTTAACTATCTGGAATTCTCTTGTTATCGTATTCATTGTGATTATACTGTTATACTCAAAGAGCAAAGAAAGAACATGAGGAGCACTTGAGAATGTATGACATGTTGGGTAGAAAAAGTCTTTATTGCCAAATTCTCTAATGGAGTTTGGGCTAGATTCAGTGTCCTTCTTGGGGCATGTGGTTTTCTTTCTAGGATGGGAGTGATGGTGGACCCTTCAAGATTTGAATCAGTGAAGAGTTTTGGCAAAGACCTACTAATTTTACAGAGGTAGGATCTTCGTGGTTTAGCTAGCTACTTACCCATCGATTTGTTCAAGGGATTTTCTTCTATTGCCTCCCACGACAAAACTTGACTACGCAAGTGTGTCCCTTTGTAGGTCTGCGAGTGTGAAGAAAGCTTTCCAGAAGCTCAAGACGTTGTTGACTATGCACCAATCCTCACCTTGCCATGGGTGTGTTAATGGGTAAGAACTTGTCACGTGTTTAGTTGTGATGCATCCTTATCTCTGGTTGGGGGTGCCTGCTAATGCAAGAGAAGAATGGATTGCTTTATCTTCGAGGCATTAAAGGTGCAACGAACCGTAATTAATCCGAACCCATAGATTTAGAGTTGGCTGCTGGTAAGTGTTTGAATTAAAGCAATGGAGGCACTATCTATATGGGTTTAAGTTTGCAGTTTATACAGTCCACCGTAGTTTCACGATGTCCCCCCCCCTTCTACTTAGAAGGATTGAATTAATCAAGACAGAGGGTGGATGAACTTACTGGACAGAACTGACATCACTATCTTTGTAATCATCCAGGAAAGCTTAACGTTGACCCTCATGTTTCACTCAGATGCATATTCTTTAAGTAGAAAGGCCGGGACATGGGAAGTCTAGCTCACTTCATGTTTTCTCAGACGCCCATTTGGCCTAGAGAATGTTTCAACTTCTGGCTATACTTATGAGGCGTAGAAGAGAACTGAGAAAGGAGGAATTTTTTGGCTTGATGGGAGGCAATCTCCTTTCTTGATAAAGATTAAGGACGAAACAAAAAAATAACGCGCCAATTAATGATGAAGAACTGATGCCGTATCCGAGATACGGTTGTTCTTCTGTCAGGAGAGGCTTTTAAAGACACAAATCGATGAAAGGTGTTTTGAGAATTAAGGGAAGGGTAATGTGTACCTCCCGCGTCGATGAGATGATCCACACTATTCTTACCTAGGCTCATAGTTCAACGGTATTCTCTACACCTGGTCTTGCACCGCAAGATGTATCGGTGATCTAAATCACATTTTTGGTCTGAGTAGAATACGTGACATTGTTGGACTTTGTTGCTCAATTCCCGAATTGTCAGCAGTATAGTATGAACCCCAGAGGCCTGGGACACTTTAAGAGAAGCCCATTTCCTGAATGGAAATGGGAAGAAATGCAATGACCTTCGTTGTTGGTCTTCCAAAAAATGTAATAATGACTCCATTTGGGGTAATTGTTGATCAGGTTAAATAAGTCTGGCTCATTTGCCTTTCCGTCCAAGGTGACTTTATGCAGAAAGTTAGCCAAATTTACAATCTCAAGAAATTGTTCGATTGCATGGAGTTCCCACTCTCCACATATCAAATAGAGGTACGCAGTTTCCCACCTCTAATTTTGGAAATAGTTGCATTCTGAATTAGGTACTAGATTGTGACCTTAGTACTGGCGTTTTTCCATCCTCAGACCGATGGTCAGCTGAGCGAACGATTCAATGTTTGGAGGATATGCTTCGTGCATGTGTGATAGACGTTTTGGTGTCATCGGGAGAACTTCTTACCCTTACAGAGTTCTCATACAACAATAGCTATCACTCAATTATTGATATTGCCCCATTTTGAGCATTGTATGGAAGAAGATGTTAGGTTCTCGCCATCGTGGTTCTGATGCATTGAGGTTAAGACCTTGGGGTACTGACCTTCTGAGGGAATTGTTAGATAAGAGTTGAAAATGCATTCGAAAAAGCCTTTAGCGGCTCAAAGTAGACAGAAGGAATAGCAGTCGAAAGGTTATGGACGTTGGAGTATGAGGTGAGGCAGTCGTTGCTAACGGTTTCTCCCCTGAAGGGGTGATTCGGTTTTGTACGCGAGGTAAGCTTAAGTCCACGTATATTGGTCCATTTGAATTCTGAAGCGCGTGGGGGAGGGACTTTATAATTAGCCTTACCCCCATGAACTGTCAGGAGTGCATCCGGTATTTCATAGTGTCTTTGGTTGAAAGATACCAATGTGGATGGAAACCTACATCATTCGCTGGATCAGTCCTTCTTGATGAAATCTGTCTTATAGGAAGGACCTGTTGCTATTTTAGATAGAGAAGGTCCGCAAGTTTGATGTCAAGGAGATTGGCATTCCAATCAGGTTCCATGGAAGAATCGGCCGGTTGAAGAATCCACTTGGAGAAAGAGGCCTGATATGCAAGAACAGATCCCCACATCTATTTACAGATTCAGGTACTTTCCTTTTCGCCCTTGTTTTCTTCTTGATCGTTCGGGACGGAACATGGGTAAAAATTGGTATCTATTGTCAACGTAACGACACGGTTTAGTTTGTTTGTGGGGAGCAGTAAGTAGTTTCTGGTAACCTGTCTTAGTCGAACGGATCCCACGATGGATCCCGTCATGGGCACGAACGGACCATCGAGGGAGTCTCTTCCAAAAACACTTAGAATCCTGAAATTTTGGGTCTGAGATTGACTCTCTAAACTTCGCGGGGATGAAAAAATTGGCAGGGCGACCGTTTTGGGGCTCGAACGGACCGTACGAAAATTTCCGCAAGAATTAACTCTCTGAACCTTGTGACGACGTGAGGACGCACGTCACAGGCTGCGTGTACCCGGACTGGGTCAGATTTTCTGTTGAAATATTTTTAGCGGGGCCGTTTGGCGACTATTTCCTACTTATAATTATAAAGTATGGTTTAATGTTACTTATTTGAATTACTTGTGGGTTAAAATAGAGAACCTTGAAATTATTAGGGGTTACTTTTACGCACTTTTATACTTAATTATATGGTATTAGCGTAAAAGAACAAAGGGTTTTGATAATGAAAAGAAAAAGAACAGAGAAAGAGAAAAGAATCGATCAAGAGGAGAGCACGAAAACAGGAAAGCAAAGCATTGAACAAGTATATTCTTTATCACGAATTCTTCGTGGAGGTAGGTTATGGTTTTTATGCTATTTTCATAGTAACTCTAATAGCGAATGTAATGTGTTGGGTAGTATTTGTAAATCTTCTTATGCCTTAAAAATTGTGTGCTTGCATTATGTGAGGCTGTTTGAACTCTTGAAAAATCCTTAATTCACTTTGTTAAATGTGATGGCCTTTGGTTAAGAGGCTTGATGAACGAAGTAGTGAGATTATGGATCGGGTGCCACGTTCCGGCACCAGAATAGTATGACTGTCCGTTTCATTTTCCATCAGAGTGTCACGTTGCCGACCCCATCGATAGTATATGTATGATACGTGGGTGCCACGTTCCGGTACCAGGATATTAATTAATGAAGATCGGGTGTCCCGTTCCGGCACCAGGATAGATATGATGAGGATCGGTAGTGTCACGTTTCCGAACACCACAGGAAGTATATTGGATCGGTGCCAGCGTTTCGGTACCCCAGGATAGTTATGAGGATCGGATGTCACGTTCCGGCACCTATGATAGTATAGTGGGAGCGGAGTGTCACGTACCGACACTAGAGAAATAAAGATAGTGAATCTTGAAGATGTTAATATACTCAATTTAGTTGAACCTAATTACCAAATGATATGAGGTGAGGCGGTGAGTTTTCTCATGATGTCTTGGTGGTTGTGTCACAAGGTCTGCTAATGGTAAATGCTGCATGTTGAAGTATTCTAAGTTGATTTTATGATATTAGATGTATATACTATTTTCTATTTTAGTTGTGCCGCGATATCTCACTCAGTAACTTTGTTTTGTACGACGCCCTACTTGTATTTTTCTTTTCGGTTGTTATTTTGTGAGTGCGCACACGTACCGTCGTCTTCAACTCAATCGTAACTCTAGCCAGTACTTCGTCACACCATATTCAGGGTTAAGCTAAAGCCTTCTTGCTGCGGACGCGACTTCTTCTTCATAGTCTGGATGCCTTGGAAGTTCTTTGCATGGACCTTCTGTTTAGTTATTTTAAGCTTCTTAGATACTCTTAGAATTAGTAAATTTGAGGAGTAGATGTTCTTGTGATGATGACTTCCAGAGTTTGGGGGATAATGTATAAGTTTTAGTTTAGAAGTGATTATTGATTTTGTTAATGAGGTTTTTAAGTCTTCCCATTATTTTATGTTTAGTTATGTTTAAAATGTTTGGTTAGTTTGGGTTTGGTGTCGCTCCATAGTAGATTAAGTTTGGGTGTCCCACCCGCGGCCTCGTTTTGGATCGTGACAACTGCTTGTGCAAAAGTACATTTTTTCATGTATTGAAACGGACCGAGTAGAGATAGTGTTTTAGACTGACTGATCATAAAACAATATCCTCTTAAACTATTAAAGGTACTCATATTCCTTAATCATGATATAACTATTATGATCTGCTATATTAATTATCGTTTTTTGATTTATTAAAAGGTTGGTGATTGTGAGATGGGTTCAATAATGTCTTTTAAGTTGGAGGAAATAATAATATTGTGACTATAAGTGTAGTAAATTATATTTTTCGGGAATGAAACAAAGAATAATAAATCAAGTCAATTTTAAATGCAGACGCCAAGAACATCGTTTATGTCAGATTACCGTCCCATTTCACTTTAAGTGGTGGGGAGAAATGTTGAGCTAGACGTAAGAAAACTACTACTATCTCAAGGAGTGTGGAGTGACTGACAATTAAAAGAACACTTCATGAGCTGCTAGGTTTGTTAAGCTTTCCATATCAAAAATTTTTAAGAAAATAATAAAACTCATAGTACCTAAAGTGTGATTATAGTAGTAGTACTTATTTAATTCATAGTGGGTAACTCATAACGAAGATTGATTGTATTTTGTATGCTTTGAACGAACTTTTTATGATAGAGCTCCTGAAAAAAAATTACACTCTGGAGGGTTTCACTGATCGGCCTTCTCAATCTAGTAAAAAACATCGCTTTGTGACCGACCACGAAGCACTACTAGACAAATTTGCCTGAGAACAATAGCTTTGGTAAATTTCTTTCCCAGATAAGAAATAAAAGGATTCCTGCAAAAGTGTAAAATGCATAGTTTTAAAGAGTCTAACTGGGAGATTGTTAGGTATATATTGTTATCATGTGTTTTGACAGTATTTTACAATACTTGAAGATTAAATATACTAATGGGAGACGTTAGGGTAGATACTATTAACCATGCATTTGGATATGTATCATTATAGACATTGGTGATTGGGTTAAAAGTCTAAGTGGGAGATTTTTTGGTTTTTGATAAATACTATTTGCCCATGTGTAAAGACATAATCTTTATTAGAGAATAAATATTGGCTAAAAATTCAAAAGATATATAATCGTTTATGATGTCTATTTTACTTTATAGTAGATGATTGAGAATGTGTAGAATTTTAGCTTTATACACAAGGATTAAACATTGGTTTCTTATAAGTCTAATGTTTTTGACTTCGCAATCTAGATGGAAAGTGGGCTGCCATCGGTACTATCTGTAGCACAAGATTATATGTAAAATTTGTCTGATTATGGAACGCATCGAAGTTCCAACCTTCTTGTGTTGCCTAATGACATTTTCTATGTTATTGTAACGAGACCGCAGTTCAAGGAGTTGTTTTTAGGACGACCTGAAAAAAACTATTCTCTAAACTAATTGAAATTTACTAATATCTTAAACCTCGTCTAACTATTCATGATCTGTATAGATTATAATCGTTTTGGATTAATTAAACAGTGAGATTCTGAGATGGAGTCAATATGTCAATAGTTGGAGGGGATATAATATTATTGGTGAAATAATAATTTAGTTGATGAATTCCATGTCTCGATATAGAGATTGATTGTATTCTTTTTTGAGAAATTTTAATAAGTTTTTCATTCATCGTGTCACATATTTTAAGTGGATTTATCAATTCGACAAAATTGAAATAACTTTACAGGAGGCTCCCCTGTAAATGAAATTAATCATTAATGTTAATTCATCAGTAATTTATTTATTGATTAGTATTGTTGGAAATCTTAACATTGGTAAATTCTAAGTGCTTAATGGGATACAGAAATAGAGGAGTGCATTTACGAATTTAATAGAGGCACTGATTTGTCATTTATTATGGTAAGAATAATTTAAATTAATTATTTGAAATTATTTCAATAATAGGATGCCTCGTTCATTAATTATGTGGTCCCTATAGTGCCCATATTTAACTAGAATTCAGAATTCTATTTCTATACGAAAAGGAAGAATAATATGGGTTTTTATAGTCTTCTAGAAAAATTAGATTTTCTAGTCCTTTTTGTATTAGGAAGAAATCTCCATGTATAGGGATTCTCCTAACCGAGAAAAATGATGATTAGTTTCAATTCAATACTTGCCCACCCAAGTATTGAGAGAGTTCAGATGTGACTTGGGATCACTATTGAAGACCATAACAATTTAGTAGATTCGCTTGAAAGTTTATCTATCTTGGGAATTCGCTTGAAGGTATCCTCTCAAGCTTAAAGAGGTATTTATCGAATTAAATTTCTGCATGTTTATGCGTTCTAGCATGATTATGTGTTCTAGAATAAAAGGTGTTGGTTATCTATTATTCATGTAAGCAATAAAGATCCTCATATGCTTCCGTTGTGCATATATGTATTCTAACATACTATACATAACATCTTGAGTAGATTTATTTCAATCAACCAGTTAATAAACTTTAGTACACATTATTTTAGAGAGTCTCATAACGCAACACAAAAAAGCAAAATAAATTTTTCATTCTTAAGTCTTTAGCCAAAAGAAATCATGCAATGGCAAACAGTTCAAATTCAAATCCAAGTGGTGATATACCGATAAAATATGGATATGCCTAAAAATCATGCTACTATTTTTGGGATTCAATTCGGGTAGATATGTCGTGAATTTCGGTGAAGGAAACGGTGATCGAATGGAAATAAAACGCATATTTTGTCTAATTGTGGATTTTAATAAGGAGTCGTCTTCACGATTAATGTTCATATCATTGTATCGCTCTCCAATAACTTTTCGATCCTCGTTTTCTTACCCCCCAATTCCATGCAACATGGTGGTGAAAATGCGCCGATTATTTCTCATCATTTCATGTCCCGATTAATGCCAATTTAGTACATGAGAAGGCTCATTTTCTACAATTATGGCTGACCTGATAAAATCTTCTGTCCATGAGAAATTTCTTGGTGACCTTTATTGGTGTTATTACTAAGGATGAATATTTGCTATGAAGCAATCTTTATTTTATTAGCAGACAAATGTTTAATTTATCTCCGAAAAAGGGTATGTTTTTTTACATTAGAAAGAAAGTGAACATTAAATGTCCATTTCTAAAGTTGTTATTTTAATGAATTGCGGGAGTCTTATTTTCATCAAGTTATCTAGTTACTTGATGAGTAAAATTGCGACTTGCTTGATTAATAGCATTATGCAATATTACGACAAAGGAAAAAAGGATAAATGTGCATGTTGACTATGTGATGAATATATCATAATGTTCTGCTTTTTTGTCTTCTATTCGTTAAATTTTTTTGTTTTTCGCATAAAATACCTTATAAGTTAAGTATCTAGCAAAGCATAAATTTTATATTATATTCTTTGAATTTTTTTTAAAAAAATTTAGTTACTTTTATTTTGAAAAAAATGTATTTCCTTCACATTAAAAGCATGTTTTGTTTCTTCATTTGAAAAAAAAATGATAATAAAATTGCATGTTCGATTTTGTATCAAATTAATAAAATTTTTATTTCAAAACAAAAAAAATTATTATCAACTTTTTAAAAAGAATTTAATGTCAAGCAAATTAAATACTAAAAAAACTTTATCGTTATGAATTGTCAATTTTTTTACAACATTCATTGATTCATTAATGAAAAAGCACATATATAATGTTTTTCAGAACTTAAATTACAATACATAAATAAAGTTATCTTTTATTTAATTTTTTTTTTTTAATTTATAAAACATAAGAATTTACTATTTTGTAAGATTTTTTTTTTTACCAAAGGAGTGAGTTATTTTAATTTGATGATATGTTCATATCTTCCACCATTTTGATCGAGATTGAAATTTTGTTTACAGATATTTTTAAAAGATGGTACATCACATATTACTTTATTTTTTTTTTTGTCTCAATGTCTATAATATGTGCATGTGTTCTCCGTGCTATTAACTTCATAAATCAATGACAAGCAGTAGTTTTAAATGGTATTTTTAAATTATTTTATTGTTCAAGTTTAGTTTAATAAAGAATTATTTTCCTTGTAGCATTACCTGCTCTGTAATATTAAATCAATATAAACAAATATATTTTTCATTAATAATTGGGGAAAAATACCCAGTAACCGCATTACGATTATGATCGAAATTGTAAGAGACACATCCCCCCTGTAACTACCGTAAGGTCCCATATAATTACCCTCAAACCCATTTTTTTCAAAATTTTGTGCACCTCTGGCTTACGTGATATCTCCCACACGCCTCAATTGTGTGGAGTCTCGGAGTGTGCCACGTAAGACAAAATGTGTAACAAAAGTTTATAACAAATTTATGGGGAGGGGGAGGGGGGGGGGGATAGGACCTTATTTTAGTTAAGATGTGTCTCTTGAATTTGGGTCATAGTATTGAGGTACTAATGTCTTATCCCTTAATAATTTAAATTTTTTAAATAAATATTCATTTAGTTCAATTTGGTATTAGAGGCAAGGAAAAGGCATCTGAAAAAGCTAAGAAAATAAATGCCTAAATTAAAAAAATTAACCTGTACTTCCCACATATACTTGCCTTAATTCACTAATATAGCTAATTATGCGATCCAATTAGGGTAGACTTAACCTCTAAAATGGGTTGACCTTAAATTAGTTTTTCAAAAATCAATATGGATCCTATGAAGAAAATATACCCCAAGGTTGGTTAGGATATAAGATGTGAAATCATCAGAATATTCTAAGGAGTCGCATCGATAAATCACACATCTCTCTCTATATTCTTTTTATAAATAAATATTTTGTAATTAGAAACTTTCAAATATACATGATTTTGTAAAGATCCAGTAGTTGTAATTAGTTATTCTTTAATTTAATTCTTTCACATGGTAGAATAATCTTTTCACGCGAAGCAGAAGTACCTTTTTCTAAAATTCAAAATGATGGTTTATATATTAACTTATAGATCAAGTGTTGCGTTCAAAAAATAAAATTAGGGTTTGAAATTAAAAAATCATACACTATTGGAGATGTTAGTCTTAAATCTCATGTCCAAATATTAATTTGAAATCAAGATGTCAGAGTGTAAGTCCAAATACAAGCTTAGAATAATAGAGTTGTATAACAAATATAATTTCACCTCTATTTTGATTACTCAGTTAGAAAAATGTGAGTAGAAATAAGAGATTATGTCTTCTAATGAGTGAAATTTTGGACATTCAATTTGATGTCGTAATAATAAATCACCAGATGAAATCAACGTTTGGACTGCGGATTTTGACCGCTAATGCTATCTTGGAATAATCTCAAATGCCTCCAAAAATCATATCTGAAAATTTCAAAATTAACAAATAGATCCAACCATTTAATTTTGTAAAACAAATCACATCTATATCTACTAATAATTTATTTCATACGCCTATAAATTATATAAAATTCATACCATTAATTTTTTGTAAACGACCCATTGGTTTTTTGAGTACTAGAAGCTTTCATATGGCATAAATATCTTTCCAAAGGTGTAACGACCCAAAACGAGTCGTGGAGTGTCAAGCACCAACACATAACTACCTAGGTGGGCTAACCATGACTTCCAACCTTAATTAACAAATACAAGCATCACGCCGACACTCAATGTTACTTAATATCCTTTCCCAAAATTTGAAAGTCATCACATCAAAGACATCTAACTACAAACTAAGTCTAAGAATAATCAAATACACCAATTAAAAGAATAAACATGGTATGTTTCCGAAAGTATGGGAAATCCATAGTCATGACCGAGAGAACCCATCACGAGCTTGAATGGTAGCTCACCCTGGGAAACTTATATGTGGGATGCTACTAGAGCTGAAGGGAAATCCCCAGTCATAGGTAACACTCGTCTGCATTTCAATAAATGAAAACAAAGAAGCAAAACAAGTAGGGCTCAAGTACGAGCAACATGAGACTGAATAGTATCATCGGTCAACCCAAAATAGTAACGACTATGTAAAGCGTAATAGTATGAACTCAACTAGAAGGCAACTTAACATGTGATAAGCAACAACAACATGAACAAGTTTATAATCAATTAGGTAAGCACCAATTAAGTCAAGGTATTCAAGTATCAACACATGATGACTCATGCCTCCAACCAAAACCATTTTTGGGAGTTGAGGTTCTTTGAGATGAGTATCTTCTTCCATTAATTCAACCATTTTTTTTCTTTAAGTATTAATCGTGTCCGGAACTTGACCTCCGATCCAATAAACAGTTGTAAGGTAACGTAACATTCCGATCCAAGAATATTGTGTCGGAAACGTGACACTCCGATCCAAAATATCAGTCAGATATGACAACTCCCCGATCCAAGAATACCGTGTTGGGAACTTGACAACTCCGCTCAATAATATCATTAATTTAGTCATTTAATAAATCACCACTTTTTTCTTTTTGTTAATTAATAATATTTTTCGAGCCTTCTTATTCAAGGCTTAACTACTTTTCAATAGAGAATGAGTTTTAGCTTATCATTCCACGGTCCCCTCGGAATTATCAGACCAATCAAAAACACACACGACCAAGCCACACAATCATCCATCAAGTACATAGAAAAGTTCACAATATCATCCAATGCATATCAATCACTATTAAGAGTTACTATCAAATAACTAACAACCAGAACCTACCTCTAACGAGATCGAAGTCAAGCGAAGCTACGTCTCCATACTTTTTCTTTCCTAATGCCTCTGAACATTTTTCCAGCTATCAATATATATGCATATTTATAAGTTAATGATCTAATAAATATCATATTATGTATGTCTCCAACTAGACCCAACAACTCGCCTAATTTTTAATCAATTTCCTAAAGTTCAAATCTATACATCTTACCTCCCTAATTAGCATAACTTTCAAGGAAATTTAATACCCGAACATCAAATATTTGAATTGCCTATCTCAATATTCCAAATTTGGTAAGCAACAAAAATCCCCATAACCGAAAAACCAACAAAAACAAATAATGTTCCAATGACTTTAGTTAATCCGTAACATACAGAACATAAGCCTAAATTGTGTTCTGTTCCCATATATAATTTCCAGTAGTTTACTGCCGAACCAAGTGTTTAACATCAATGTAGGCTATCAGCAATGCCAAATGAGCTTTTCTCTCTTTAAAATAAATATATAAAATAATACACAAACAACTGTAACTTACTCTGGAAACCTCGTCATTTCACCATTAAGTCCTTAATTACTTATTTTTTAGAAATTCGCCCTGTTTACCAATGGGTCTTCATTTTTATAATATTTAAATTGTAACTTTTATTATAACTACTTAATGTGTCTCCAATATATATAAGGGTATATATATAATATATAGATATCTCTATATATATATATGATATATATATTCATATACTAATCTATATATATATAGGATCTATTACAACTTCACGTGTTGCACACTAGTCACTTCGAGAAACAATGATTTTCTAGAACTCTACAATACTATTCATCAGCTAACCCAATAAGCATCACATCCAATTCATTTATATCCCTTATCATTATTAAAGGCAATTGGAAAGTTAGCTAAGATTGGTCTCGCTCTTTAATAAATCCGCAACATTTGTTCTCTCTCCTGCTTTTCCATCTTCTTTCTTTTTAACAGATTATTCCTTCTATTTTTTTAACCCTAATTATTAAAGTAATCAATCATAAAATGGTTAAAGTTACTCACTATTAATTTTATTGTTGTTTTAATAAACCACCAACTATATTAATTTTTAAAATTACCCCCTTACTTATATGATTATAGTTACAAATAGTCCAAAATGTCAATCTAGGATCTATCAAAAGAGTCTTTTATGAAATAGAAATCTCTAGTACTCAAATGACCAAATGAATCGTTACATTAGATACCAATTTACTAATCGTTCATCCTCAAACGTTCAAAAGATTACAAATGTAAGAAAGGCCACCACAACCAACAACAATGTGTGAATATCTTTTGTTCATGTCATGCTCAGTCTCTCAAGATTTTATCTCAAATGAGTCAAACTTATCAGTGGGAGAGCTACATCTCCTTTTATACTATGACTCAAATAGGGTCATGTCCATTTTAAAGTGATAGCTCTAATTGTAAGTAAACGCAACTAACAACAAAATGTATTCTCCACATTCAACAAAACTAATTGCACACACATATGCAACATGTTATCAAGGACCATGACACATCCAATGAAAAATCCAATCAACGATTGACACTGATCTGTAACCCCCCCCCATCGGCGATACACCAAGCATATAAATCTCTAACAACACTAATCAAATGCTAGATCAGTAGCTATTGAAACCCAAAACTTTAAGATGATAAACTACAATGATTCTCACAGTCTTACTACACAATAGACAAAACATAATACCGATGAGGAGATATTATCTTAAGTCTTCGAAAAACTATAATTTTCATGGTAGCTCACCTGTATAAAATTCCTCATGGCAAAGTGGATACAGTAAAACTACTTTAAGTCCCAAAAAAACATAATCACATCGACCTCTACTGGTAAGCTCAACGTATAATTAGTATCAACGTACTTTCTATCAAATACAAGTCAAACTAGAGTTAAATCTCTATTTCCTATTTAAGATTTCATGACAAATACTAGTTTCATACAAAGGATAGTAATACTAATGTTAACACATAAATTGGTATACCTTTCCATCGAGATAAAAACATTAAATCCGCACTAAATTCAACTTCCACCACTTCACATACGATGCTTTAGCTACCATTCTGACGCAATCACATATTTCATGTCATACTTTAGGAACAATTCTTTGATTCACCTCAAATTTTGTGCAATACTATAAATAGCTCAAACCTTCTATTCACCTGAAATATCTTGTAAAACCGACATCATAACAACCCCTCTAATGTAGGTCCGATCAATAGATTAGTATTAATTCACCAAATTTTAATAACCATGTAGAAGTATATCTCACCTAGTGAAGTGCAACATTCTTATCTTTATTATCTCAATTTAAATAATCTTAATCACAAATAAATCTAAATTTTCCATACCGATCACTGTTTTACCACCCAAATAAAAATTCAAACTTTATCAAAGTCAATTATAACATTCCTATAAGCCTGTCCCAAACTAGTTCACATCTCACCGGTCATAGGTCTCAAAGTCTAAGCAAATCAATACAAACTTTCAGCTACACCCTAAGGATTCATAACGAGAAGTCTATTCATTCACTTTTTTCCTCAAGTTTTTTCTCTATGGTGCAAAATTCTAATATCCTTCGACTCTTGACATATCAGACTTTCCGTGCCTGTTGCTGACCAACTACCATCTTATTCTTTGGTTCAAAAGTCCCCTTGACATTTTATCTTATCCTATAAGTCAAAACCAATTACGAAAGCCCTTTAAAATCAATTGATAAGCATGTGACACTCAACCATGACCATCTTAAAATATATGAAACCAAATGTCTCAAACCCAATTTTTAGAGCGTCCAAAAGACACCTCTTTAGCCCTTGCAATTAGAGATAATATTCCTTGTTCTTTTACCTTTTTCTTACTAAGCTTGCATTTATATCCCACAAATTTTTTAATTTTTTTTTTTCATGTGTGACTATAACTCTTTAATTCACTTCGAGTGTGTGCCCCAACTATCATCATAAAAACCTTCGATTCAAACCAACAACATTAGATGCTCGCAAATCGGTAGTTACCGTACAAACTCGTGTAACTGACAATCTTATTATATCATTTTCCATCTCACATCACAATCCATCAACAATCCCTACATCAACCTAAACCTAATCACCTCCTTTGGTCATATTAAGATTCTTCTTATTAAATTGATTTAAATTAAAACCCTCAGTAATCAACTATAAATCCATGCCTCTACAATTTTAATGCAAGCACCACCCACACGCACTGTTGTTCGGATAAAAAAAAGAATCTGTGCAGATATCTAAATTCATCTCCCACCATCAGAATCAATCATCCCTAGATTTTCATTAACCAGTGTTTCAAAGTTTAAAGCTCGATCCCACAGCTATTTAATTTGAGAAACACAATCTGAGGTTACGGTCGGAGAAAAGGTATGCAACAAATAACTTTTTTTTTCTCCCTGCTCTGTTCCTCTTGTTGAAAGCTCCTCAAACCACTCCTTATTGTTCCCTAATGTCTTCGGGAGAATACGAAAATGAGTAGTTCAATTTTTTTTTAAGGACCGTCCTCTATTTAATACCATTGTGTTTTTTCCTTCCAAGTCAAATCACTACTAATAGGAATTACAACTTTTAATATGTTTTCCTACTAGAATTTAGAAAAATAAAGATAATAATTTCATCCTTTTTTCAAGTCAGGATTGGCCTAGTAAGTCCTCAACTCTAAGGAACCTTACTCTCCTTCGATATCATAACTGGTTAACACTTTCAAGATTTTGTTGCCACTAAAACTGATTCTAATGAGATTTGTTTCGATACTAGGTACACAAACTAATATATAGTCTTATAGCACTTTCTCTTTTTAACCATCATGCTTAGCTGACCCTTTCATCATCAAAATGTTTACCTTTTTCTCACTTACACTTAAATGGTAAAATACCAATCAAATTTAGAGGACTAACTCAATTTTATTAAACATTTTCTTACTAAAAATATCTTCAAATTTAGTTCACCCTGTAACTTCACTAAGACTTTATTGCCCTATAAGTTTTTGGTCATTCCAATATCAATCTACCCTTTTAAACTTTAGATAAAGCATCAGGCCATATTCAGAACCCTCAAGATACATTTCACAACCTAAAACATTAATACCGGTATTTAAGTTCTTACAATTTCTAGAAACTTCTTTATACAATGCCCAATCCAAGGCGCCCATATTAATAAACTAGTGAAAGTAAAACCAATTCGTATCTAAACATGTCATACACAATACTCCTTAAAACAGTTAGTTAGTCACACTTGCAATTGACGTATTTTATTCGAAGAACACAATTACAATCCTTAAATTTCTTTATATGCCTCACTGTATTGTACAACCATAGCCCACATGCTTCTATCCATTGAATAGAATCCAAAATTTTATTATTAAATTCGTCTTATTCAAAAGAATCAACGAAAATAACACACGTCATACTTTAACTTCGTAAGCATAATTTTATTGTAAGTTCGTTCATAACCTTTGTTTTTTCTTGTTACATCTTCATCGATAAAGCCATGAGTAAAGGATTCTGCCCTCAATTGCTCACGTAATTTCATCATTCGCTGAGAAACTCATATATGTTATGATAATTTTATTAATTGTATATCAATATGTAATGGTGTTCAATACCTAGTCATTACAGTACCTATTTCCAAGAACACTTTTTTTTCCTCTTCGGTGTTGTCATTTCAACATCTAATACTCTAATACTCACCATATGTTACATAGAGCGAAGAAATAAAGACACCAATTTATATTACCTAGATACCAATTGGATTCAAGTAGTAGCACGAAAGAAAGAAAGAAATGAGTTTTCCTAAAGTCTTATAGACTCTTAAAGAAAGGTAAAGGCGTCCCCAAACCATTTTTCAAGACTCTACTAGACTTGTCCTTGTGTGATGAGATCCCGTACGTAACGCTCTGCTACAAGGTTTGTCACGACCCAAAATGAGTCGTGAGTGGAACTCACACATAACTATCTAGGTGGGAGAACCAATGAATTCAACCTTAAATTACAAAATACAAGCATAACGCGAAAACTCAAATGTTACTAAATATCACTTCCCAAAACCTGGAAGTCATCACATCAAAACTCGAATCTCCATACAAGTCTAAGAATATCAAATACAACCAAGATAAAAGAATAAATGGTATGTTCCGAGAGTATAGGAAATCATGGTCATGACCTAGAGAACCCAGACACGAGCTTGAATGGATAGCTCACCTGGAATTTTATATGTGGGAGGCTGACTAGGGCTGATGGAAATAAAAAGTCATAGGTACATCTCGTTGCATTTCCATAAAAGGAAACAGCAAAGAAGAAAACAAGTAGGTCTCAGTACGAGCAACATGTACTGATTAAGTAATCACGGTCAACCCAAAATTGTACACTAATATCAAATCTAATAGCATGAACCTCAACTTATAGCACTTAACATTTGAAAAGGCCCCAAACAACATGACAAGTGTTAATACAATAAAGTAAGCACCAATTAAGTCGAGGTATCAAGATCACACATGAGGACTCATGCCGCCCAACACCAACTCATTTTTGGTAGTTTAGTTCTTTGAGTTGAGTTATCTTTCAATTAATTCAACCTATTTTTCCTTTAATATTATCGTGTCGGAACGGGACACTCTACAATATACCGTGTCGGAACGTGATAACTACTCCGATCTCAGAATATTTGTGTCCGGACGTGACCCTCTGATCCAAAAATATCATGTAAGAATTGACACCACCCCGATCCAAGAATCTGTGTCGAACGTTGACATCCAGATCCAATAATATCATTACTTTAATCATTTTACCATCACCACTTTTCTTTTTCTTTAATAATATTTCAATCAAGCCTTCTTGTATTCAAGGCATTAACTTTACTTCAATAAGCAATTTTTAAGATTATACATGCCACGGTCTCGGAATTTCAGACCAATCACAAAACACACACAATGGCCACACATCAGACATCAAGTACTAGAAATTTCACAATATCATCCAATGCATATCAATCACTATTAGAGTTTACTATCAAATAGCATAAACCATAACTACCTCCTCCGAAGAACCTAAGTCAAGCAAGCTAACTTCTCCAATCCTTTTTTCTTTCCTCAATGCCTCTGAACATTTTCCAACTAGAAATCTATATGCATAATTTATAGTTAATGAGTTCTATACATACTCATATTATTTTATGTTCAACCTAGACCCAACCTGATTTTATGTTCAACCTAGATCACCAACAACTCCCTAATTTTAAAAATTCTAAGTTAAATCTAAACATCTTAAGTCCTCTAATTAGCAAACTTTAATGAATTTAAATAACTGATACACCAAATATTTAATTACCGATCTCATATATATCAAAATTTGGGAATCAAACAACATACCCATGTAACCGAAAACCAAACAAAAACAAAATGTTCCAATGATGTAATCGTAACACACAGACCTAAGTCTAATGTGTTCTGTTCCTTCTATAATTTCCAGTAGTTATTTACTACTCGAGAGCAAATTTTTAACATTCATTCTATTGAATCAATGCCACAAATGAAGTTTTTCTCTTTAAAATAAAAATAATTTAAAATAAATAAACAAACAAACCGGATTACTCTTGTGAAACCTCGTCGCATTCCAAAACATTAAAGTCCTTAATTACTTAATTTTTAGGCAATCATTTTCTCTTCAATTTAATATATTTTAAATTGTATTTTTTTCTAAACTACTTCTTAAACTTTTCTCCAAATTACTATTATATATATATATATTATAATATATATATATCCGATATATATAACAAATCAGTGGGTGGCCACACCTGTAGTTAATTGAAGAATCAATGATTGCTAGACGGCAAAGTCATATGCGGCCACTCAAAATTGTCCCGAGTTAGTCATTTAGCACCTCAAACTAACGTACCTTACGACCTATGACACTTCAACCTCTGAATTTGCACCATCCCTTGAACATTTTTTTCGAGAAGAAACAAAAATAGAAGAATTGTGAAATACACTCGGTGACATGTCAATTTGGACCAATCAAGAATTGACCTGCGTTATTTTTAATCCAAAAAATTATTTAAAACATTATATTATAACGAGTAAAAAAAATAAAAATTATTTTAAAGTAAAAAAGAAAAAAAAAGAAAGTGAACCTAACTTCCGCCTTCAATGGAAAACAAAACATACTTTCCCCTAACTCATTAAGGCTACCATCCCCTCCCTGTACAGTTCCATCTTTAATCCGGACAATTTTTTTCATCAGCTTTTTATATTATAACTTTTTACTTCATCCTTTTTTTAGGTAGAAAAGAAGGGGGAAAAGAAATCTCATTAGAAATTTACTTTAAATGCCAACAAAATGCTAAAAAAGTTGTAACAAACCACTAGAAGGGGGGAGAAGATAAACCACTAGATAAAAGATTTTGAAATCATTTAGAGATGATGGGGGAAGAAGAAAAACACTGGTGTACGGGTATGGGTTGGCGGTGGGGTGGGGCTTGGGGTGAGAGAAATAGGAAGAAGAAGAAGAAGACAAACAGTTATGTACTACTTTTTTGTTAATTTTTTTTTTGAAATTAACTCAGAGGCTATAACAATTAACGCGAGAAAAATCAAAACAAAAAATATTAGTTTTAATACAATAACGCGCTAAAAGGAACGTGAATTTAACGTTTCCGTTGTCACTGTCAGCATTTTTGTGTCTAATAGGATGACTTTTTGCAACAAATAAGTGTTCAATTGCACAAGGAATAGCTTAACGGGATATCAAATAAATTATGGGACAACTTTGCGTGGCCGGAGCTGACATTAGGCCGTCTAGAAACTATACAATAATATCATGCTACCAATAAGCATGCCACATTCCTAATTGCACTTCCATAATCATTCTAATTTATTAAAAGCGGCAATTGAAAGGGTAGAAGAAAGCTACAACATGGGTTCTCTCGACTGCTTTTCCATCTTTTTTAGCTTTCTAACAGATTATTCCTTCTTCTTTTTTTTAATCCTAAGTTATGAAAGTAATAAATTCTAAAATGCTAAAAGTGAACTCACTAGTAATTTTATTGTATTTTTATTTAACACAAACTATAGTAATTGTTAAATACCCACCCCCCTACTTATATTCTATGATTTATAGTTCACAAATAGCCCAAAATGTACAAGCTAGGATCTATCGAAAGAGTCTTTTATGAAATAGAAACTTCGTATCAACTGACCAATGGACGTTACAAAGGTTCTAAATAGATATTTTGGACTATTTGTAATTATGATTATGAAATAGTGGAGTTTTTTTAATTGAGATAACTACTTATATAAATATGAATTATTATGAAATTTTCAATCTCAACTAAAATTAGATAATGTTTATAACTATATAGTGGATGTTTTACTAGTTATAAGAAACTTAGTTTGCCACGTGAGCTGATTGGAAAAATTAATTAATTATTAATGATCAGTGATGGAGGGAGGAGGATATATTAGTTATATAATTCTTATAATGTTAGGAGGTAAGAATATAGGTGTTGAATTTTTTGGAGTGTGTCTGATAGTGATATAATTATGGAAATATGTAGCAACGAAAAGTTCCCATAAGGGGTAAAGGAGAGTGCGAGTGCTCGCGAAAGGGAAATATGTTATAGAGTAATCTCATCCTACATATGGGATATGGCAATTGGGCAACATTCAGATAACTGTTTGTGAGGGTTGGATTGCCGCCTGGTTTCTTACCAGGGGCTTTAGACGTTTAAATTAATATCAGATACTCCGTATTATAAATTATTTTTTGAATATATTTTAACACTAAGGCGCAATTAAATATAAGGCTATTACTATGGATTGAATAACTCACTAAGCTAATAAAAAATGGAGAACTTATAAGTTACAC
The DNA here is from genome assembly GCA_027704765.1 of Solanum habrochaites. NCBI lineage: Eukaryota > Viridiplantae > Streptophyta > Magnoliopsida > Solanales > Solanaceae > Solanum > Solanum habrochaites. The sequence goes on from JAKWJA010000206.1 coordinate 103,122, forward strand.
TTAGTCTTGAAACTTAGAACATTGTTCTTATATATTAGATGACCCGTTAAGGTCGTAAGGCTTTTGACATCGAATAATGAGGTGGTTGTAAGGCTTGTTAACTCACAAATTAAATGAATATATACTAATAGATTTGACAGGTTGGAAAGTATTGAGGAAAGTTGAAAAACATTGGGAAGTAGTCTAGTTGCTTGACTTCTTCGGTTCTTTGGTGCAGGCTAAGATTATGTTCCCTGTATATGATAGTAACATCTTAGAGTAATTGCATATGATTAAATACGATATTGTGACAGTTTTATATGTAATTGATGTGTGGTTTGTGTGTGGGGATTGTGTGTTTGTGATTGGTCTGAAAATCCTAGAGACCTCCTGAAAATTTATCTTCTTGAACCCTATTTAGCGAAGTGGAGGCCTTGACTAAAAGAAGTCATTGCATGAAAATATTTTCAATGAATTGAAAGTGCTGACAATAAATGATAAATTAATGGTATAATTGGATCGGAGTGTAACATGTCGACAAGGTATTCTAGATCTGAGTGTCACATTCCGACATGATATTCTTGGATCAGAGTGTCACATTCCGACACAGTATAATTAGATCGAATTGTCACATTCCGACACGGTATTCTTGGATCGGAGTGTCACGTTTCGACACAGTAACATTAAAGGACAAAGATATGGAATTAACTTAATTTACTCAACCTCAATGACCCATTTCTCAAATGAGCGTGGCGTGGGGACGTGAATCCTCATGGGTGTGGTTGATATTATGATTTATGATGTAGTCACTTGTTCATGTTCATTGTTGCTTACCACCTATTAAGAATCATGGTTGAGTTCATACTATTATTCATTGTATATTAGTTTCTATTTTAGTTTGGCGATGATACCTAACTTAGCCCTACTTGTGTTTTTCTTTGTTTTCTTTTATGGAGTGCATCGAGTCTACCAATGACTTTGAATTGATCTCAGCTCTAGCCAGTCTCCAGCTTATCATGTTCCAGTGTGAGCTATTCATACAAGCTCATGTTGGATTTTCTTGGTCATGACATGATGTCATATGTTTTCGGATACATTCAATTTTGTTCTTTTATTTTGGTGTATTTGATATTCTTAAACTTTGATTTGCAGATTAAATGTCCTTGATGTGACGACATGTTTTGGGAAATGATATTTAGGAAGATTTTGAGCTTTCGCATTATGCTTGTATTTTGTAAGTTGGGTTAAATTTGTTGGTTCTCCCACCTAGGAGGCTATGTGTGGGTGTCACTCACGACTTGTTTGGTCGTCACACTTTTAAAATGATTTATATCTCATAAAAAGTAAGTTTTACCAACATAAAATTTATTATTACGTTAAATTAGTTCCTACTCTACTATTTATAATAACCAAATTCATTTTGTTTTATCAAATTATTTATAAACCAAATTGACTAACAAATGACTCAGAGTAAGAATGTTAGTTCATATTCTCTGTCATATCATTGAAATATGCAAGTTCAATTTGAGAAGACTATCTGTAGGATGTGCGATATTATATTAAATTCTAGACACAATAACTTATGTTTTTTTTTAAATGAAAATAAGTTTGGTCAATAAATATTCTAATATTTTTAAAAAGTTTTGTGAATAATATTAGCATTTATAAACTTTTTCTAATTTTGTTAAGATCTTATAAAAAAAGTTGAGGACTATTTTAATAGTTTACCAGCTATAGGGGTTGCTGATATGAGAAAACAAAACAACACTAAATGTCCAAACAAAACTTCAAATTCATTCTCACCTATTTTCAAAATCATGATAAGATCACATGTGCAAACGGACCTAAGTATCATCAAGTGAAACGACTGTAAACATGTCTTTATATACAATATTTTCTCATCGAATCATCTATGAACATTATACATATATATAGGTATACATATATATATAGGAGTATATCATACATATAGTATATAATATGTAGATATATATATATATTACTATATATATATAATGTATATGTATATATAGATATACACATTGTATATTATAGATGTGATGTTACGAGATAGTCAAGGCCAGTGCTTTGCAGAGATCCCTAACATGGAATTATCTAAAGTGGGGATGGAACTGTTCTACATAAAATTAAATGTGTCTCAAATCTAAAAAAATAGCTTTGAAATCAAGCCTTCAACGTTAAAATCCACCCAAATTAACAGCGAGGTCCAAAAAAACACACTATCCACCACATTAAAAATTAAATTATCTGTGTACAGCATAGGAAATATCATAGTGGTATCCTCAATGAACGATATTTATTCCAACTAAAATAGATATCGTGTTCATGTGTGAACAACGACAAACATGTCGCCTATCTTGTTTAAAAATCAAAGAACTGCACCAGGATGGTCCATCGAGGGATCTATCTTACACTCATGATAACGTTGCTCACAATTCATAAATAATTTAAAGGAGTATATTCCTGCCGTTAGAAATCTATAATTTGCTTTAAACACAACAAATTTGAAGATTAAGCTTTATGCTGTTAGTCAATAAAGGGTCCCCGGTATATACTGTATCTCTTCAAATAAACTAAAGCCGAGACGTATATGAAACATTTGTTATACACACCACAATAGAAACTCGCGTAGTATATTTCTCTATGAGAAAAAAATGACCATCACGATCCTTCGTGAGTGTCTTTTTAGTAGAAAGAATATAACTACATCCTGGACTTATGTGTAATTGAGGTAGGTAAAAGTTCATCTTCAATGTGTTTCTTGTTAAAGTAGTTATTAAAGATTCAAACACAAAAATAGTAGTTTCCTGCACTCCACCAAAAATTGGCAATTTTTTTGTGACAAATCTTGTTCGAACAACAAAAAGACTAACATTTTGTAAAGCACCATAGGAGTTACAGACCTCTCTAATTAGCATCCCTACTACTACCCATCCCTTCCCAACTTCTAGGCAGTGCATACTTCTCTAACCCATTAACCATTTATCGAGTGAGACCATCAATTTTTCTACTGCAGTCACGACATTAAAAAATATGACATAAATCTTTTATGTACATAGTCAATTAAATATAAGATTCGTTCTCCAACTCTTCAACTATGGTTTTAAATCTCATAAAAATCGAAGTTTTATTCTAGAAGGTCCATTTTAAAGGAAAGGGCATAAATCAATTAGGATGATTTACAATGAGCACGAAGGACTTGGGATGTGTTTAGATGAAGGAAAAATTTTCTGAAAAAAAAGGTAGATATTTGATTATTTTCTCACTATTAGTTGGTAAGTCCATAATATTTTTGCAAAAAAAATATTGTAGTCCGTTTCGTTTTAGAATAAAATATTTTTGAAAAATATCATTTATTTAGAGTAAAAAATAATTTTGAAGTCTGCATTTTTTTTAAAAATCAAACTAAATTTTTTTTGGGGATGGAGGAGGGGGGGGGGGGGTTGCGGGCTAGGGGTTCGAAAAAATTCTTAATTTGAAGTTCCATCTGAATTTTTAAAAATAATAATAATATTTTAAGGGGGGGGGGGGGGGGGGGGGTCGTTAGGGGGGCTGTGGGGTCCTAGGGGGGGCGTTGGGAGCGGGGCTAGGGGAGCTGTGTGGCGGTCGAGCGTAGGCGTGAAAAATCAAATTTTGATCTGAAAATCATTTTTTTAAAAAACAATACTTTTTAGGGCTGGCGGTAGGGGTGGTTTGGGTGGGTGGGGGCTGGTCGGGTGGGTTGGGTAGGCGAGGTTGGAGAATGTTTTGAAAAATGTTTTCCTTTTGTTTTGAAGAAAATTCATTTCCTTAAATTCGAGGAAAATGACTTTATTTGGAAACATTTGAACCAACCAAACATGATAAATTTAGATAACATTTTCAGGAAAAGGTTTTTCTTCATACCAAACATGCTCTTGGTGATTAACATATTTTCAATATTCTCATCATCAATTTACATTACTTAGTTTAGGTTATGACCCGTTAAGTCATTTTAAAAGCTAGTCTTTTTTTCATAAAAGATTCTTTCCGTAAATTTAAAATGAAAAAAAATTGGTTTTATTTGTTTAACTAATAATGTCTAATTAAGGGATATTTAAGAATAATATAGTTGTGGATAATTATACTGAGTCCATAGATAATTAATTAATTTAATACCCTATATCACTTTATACCTATTTTTATAACTTTTTTTTTTTTAAAAAAACGTCGGAGAATATTACAAATACCCCCGCCCCCCCGCCACAGTCGGCAACCTCTCTACTTACACGTGACATCAAACTAGGAAATATCTAGACTTTTGAAGGTACAAAAATTGTTCTATATTGGGCAGTCCATAGAATCTAACCACTTATTATGTAATGGTGGAGTTGGAAAACAGGAAAAATAGGAAAAAAAGTGGGTTTTGAAACTTTAGAGAAACAAAAGAGAAGCAACTAATAGTACCGTATTAAGGGATTAGATCAACTTTTATGTTTTCGGGTGGCGTGTTTGATTGACAATGTAAGGGAATATGTTACGATCGATAAGATTAAATCCAATAGTTCACACGCTATAGGAAATTTTGAGGGATGGTTGTTAGGGTTTCTGTTGATTTATATTTAATATGTTTGTGTCACTTTAACTTTGTTTGAATTGTTTTTTATTTATTCACATTAGAATTAAAATTTTGAGATATTAAGATATTACAATTAACTTTATGTTATTTGGAGTTACGACTAACATCTTAGGCATTGCAAAATTTGGAAAAAGAATCTCGGAAGAGGTGACTATCTAGTTAGGTAAGATTAGGTAAATTGATTATAAATGCGAGTTAGTTTTTAGGTCTAGTCTAGACGGTGTAGTGATATGGGGACCTTGTGTTATTGACTTTATTCTGGACCAATATATGACAAGTTTGTTTAGTTGGAACTTCAATGAAAGGGGAAGACTCAAGTCTCGGAGTGATTGTTCGACTATTTGAGGAAAGTGCATTTCTAAACCCTTTCTAAGTGTATGAAATGCGTGTAATTCCTTGTGGTATATGTTCGGGACTAATGGTACTTGGTGATGGGTTGACTTGTCCACATTGATTAATACTAATAATGAAACAAAAGGGTAATTAGAGGCAATGTGAATAATTATTTTTGTGTGATGTGTTCATAATAAAGAATGGTGTGAAAGGCTTGTTGAGTCATTGTTGATGTGGTTGTTAATCATGCAGTGTTATGAAAGTGGTCATATCCCCTTTATTCGTGTGAACATGTCATTTGCATTATTTTAAGACATGGTTGTAACAAGTGTTATGTGCATTGAGAAAGAAGGAGAACTTAAAGAGGATGTATCGTTTCGAGAGACGTATCGCGTGCCGCGATGGAAACCATATTTCGAGTGACGTATCACGCGTCGCGATGGTAACTTTTATTAGCAGTCGTGTCGTGCGCCACGATAGATGCATGGTCAGATATGTCCCCCATGGGTCCCAGACTGAGAGACAGTGGGTGTGTATCACTAGGTCATACATGCATCATTATACTTGACATTGCATTCCATTGCATTGCACATACTTATCATTATTGAACTTAATATTGTGATTTGCTGATCTTATAATTGCCTTTTTGTGGAACTTTTAATAGTTGAATTTTGAGCTTGTTATTGAGAATATGTAATTTGTTGAAGTGTTGTTGTTGAGGATATGTAATTTGTTGAAGTATTGTTATTGAGGATATGTAATTTGGTAAAGTGTTGTTGTGGAAGATATACATCTAATTTATCTAAGTGTTGTTGTAGAGTTACATGCTATGTAAATGTAAATTGTTAGGTTGGACTTAATTTTATGCCGATTGTAGTTGTGGAGGTTTGGTTGGGGTGGTAGGAGTATCCGTATTTCATCTCCTTAGCTTGTGTTTAGACGCTTACTTGCTGAGTACCGTGTGGTTTGGTAATCACCCCTTGCTTCTACAAATTTTTTGTAGGTTACTAGCCCAAATTTTTGTGATCTTGGAGATTTGTGAGGTAGTTGTTTGTCATCTCAACAGACCTTCTTACTCCTATTTATGGTATTGTTCTACTCTAGCAACAATGTCATATGAGACTTGTACTTTTTTTTGACTCGATTGTAATACTTTAGAGGCTTGTACACGTGACAACCAAATTTTGGGGGTATTTTAAAGTTTAACATAAATTTCTGTAATTTTATTGTAATGGTCGAGATATAGGCTGACTTGTCTTGGTGAAATAAGACGAGTGTCATCACACCCATTTTTGGATCGTGACAGTTTACAATTGTTTGTCCATACTTAAGGGCCATGCATATTCGACACAATTCTAGTTTGACTAATCTAGAATCCCAAGATACAAACTTAAAAAAGAAATTAACAAAAGAGAGGGCTTTTTTTTATAAATCCCACCTGTAAGGCAATAATATAATTTGTGTTATATGTTCAATCCAAAAAAGTTATATCCAACTTACATGATGCAATAATATCTCAAGTATCAACTTATACCATTAGAGTCATAAGATAAGAAAATCAATCTCGAGATAAGTTTTCGTATTAACTTCATTTCGTGTTTTGTACGAGTGTCACGACCTAGAATGAGTCGTGACTGACACCTAAACTTAACCTCCTAGGTGGTACAACAAAGGAATCCAAGCCCCAACATATACCAATAACTCAACTATGAATAAAAAAAACAATACGGAAGCTCCAAAAATTATTAAATTATCATTTTCCAAAACCTGAAAGTCATCACATCAAGGGCACCTAATCTCCAAATACTAAGTCTAAGAATATCAAATATACCAAATAAAAGAATAAAATGGTATGTATCCGAAAACATAAGACATCATGTCATGGCCAAGAGAATTCAACACGAGCTTAAATAAATAGCTCACCCGGGAACCTGATATGCCTGGGCAGCTGGGGGGGGGGGTGGGGTTTTTTTCTTTGGGGGGGGGGGGGGGGGGGGGGGTGGGGGGGGGGGGATGGCTTAAGCTAAAGGGAATTTGAAGTCATTAGTATGCTCGCTGCACTCCCCAAAAGGAAACAAAAAAAATACAAGTAGGGGTCAGTACGGGCAACATATACTGAGTAGTTATCATTGGTCAACCCTAAATAGAAACTAACATACAATGAATAATAGTATAAACTCAACTATGACACTTAATAAGTGGTAAGCAACAAGCAACTTAAACAAGTGACTACATAATCAATCATAATATCAAACACACCCATGAGGACTCATGCGTCCACGCCACGCTCATTTGAGAAATAAGTTCTTTGAGATTGAGTACATTAAGTTAATTCCATATCTTTTTCCTTTAATGTTACTGTGTCGGAACGTGACACTCCAATCTAATTATATCGTGTAAGAACGTGACACACCGACCCAAGAATATTGTGTCAGAACATGACACTCCGATACAAGAATATCGTGCCGAAACGTGATATTCTGATCTAAGAATAAAGTATCGGAATGTGACACTCCGGTGTAATTATACCATGTCGGAATATGATGCTCCGATCCAATAGTGCCATTAATTTATCATTTATTATTACCACCGATAGTATTTCATCAAGCTTTCTTTATTCAAGGCATCACTCCGATAAAGAGGGTTCAAGAATATAAATGCTACGATCTCAGGATTTTAGACCAATATTTAAACACACAACGAAGCCACACAACCACACAATCAAGTACATATAAAACTTTACAAGATCATTCAATGCATATCAATCACTATTAAGAGTTTACTATCAAATAACATAAACCATAATCTACGTCCACCGAAGAACCGAAGTCAATCAGACTACTTCTTGAAGTTTTTCCTTTTCTCTATGCCTCCGAACCTTTCCAATCTATCAAGTATATGTACATAATTTGCAAGTTAACGAGCCTATACGAACTCATATTATTCTATATCTAGCAAGACCCAAAAATTCACCTAACGCTATGATCAATTTCCTAATGTTCAAATTTAGAGTTAAATGTTAATTTCTCCAACTACCATAACCTTAATGAAATTTAAATAATTCGACACACCTAATATTTGATTATTATATCAGCACTTGATTTTTATATAATATCTTATCATTGAATCTCAACCAACACACAAGTTTTCTAGTTTTCCGTGAGAGCAGACCCAAAATAATAGAGCAGAGTATACCGAGCTAATGCACACACACCGACACTACATTCGTCTGTGTTCCCGATATTCACCTTTTGATTATAAAAGTTCTAATATGCACTAAAAAATGTATACCTTTTCTAAAGGGAAATATGGAAAATTGCTATTTTATTTGAGGTATGAGAGAGCACTTATATTCAATCAAAACGACCAGCCACAACCCCCCCCCGCGCGTTCGTGACCAACAAGGAGGGCGGTGATGTTAAATCCACGGCTAGACATACCGGAGCAAATTCCAATTACCATGTATATTAGCTTTGAAAATAATGAAAGCTTGTAATATATTAGCTAATACACACACCACACACAAGAATAATATAGATATATATATAGATAGAATAGATATATATATATATCAAACTCAACACCTCCTCTATCCGCGTTACAATAATCATTGATTCAACTAATCTTAAATCATTCAGCATTAGCTTGCAATCATGAGTAAAATGGATTAGAAGACATAGAAATTTAGGAAAATTACCATACATTGAATTACCATAATTCCTTTAGAGTACATATGGTTTTAAGTCTAGCCTTTCATAACCATTTCTCTTGTTCTTTACCCTGCTTCTCTGACCCGTGTTTACTCGGAAGGACTATTCTCTTTGATTTTTCTACATGCTCCTCTATCCTTATTTATTCAAAAGAGGGAAATGATAAATAAGAAAACTTTCATTGTGAAATGTAACTAGGAGAAAGAAAAGGTAAACAAAATAAATAAAAAATGATGGGACAGTCATTGAAAGAGTCGACCACTTGTTAGAACTAACAGAATAAAACTTACCTTGCAACGAAAATCATGTAAACATAAAGTGTTTAAGTGAGAAATTGCTAACGTAAAAAAAAAGTACCAATCCAAAAAAAATATTTAAAAAAGAAGAAGAAATGACCATAGATATTCAACAAAAGAGTATCCTGGAAGTTTAAACTCGAACAACATAGTTATATTGCACTCTACTAGCAATGACCAAAGGAAAATATAATCATTGTAGAGATTTTTAAGGTTCAATTTTAAACTTTGAACGAGATTAATGCTTACCATCAGGATATCGAGAATGTTGATAGTCCTAATCTGTGAGTATCCTTCTACTTTAGAAAAGTGAAGTGATTTATAAAACTGGTAAATAATAATTCAAAAGAAGCAATATTTTCAATTTTTGTTCCCAATCTATAATAAATGTAAAAAAAATTAAATATGTTTTTGGTTAAGTGGAAGAGGAAATAACATAGGTGGACTATTCATGTTATGAGTGTGGGAGTGGGAGAGTGTATTAAAGAATAAAAAATATTATCCATGAACTGAAAAGTATGTTAAGATATAATGATTTCATAAATATCTCCTTCGATAATATTGTCTGCAATCTTTCTTGAATGTTGAAAATCACTCTTGCTTTGGGCAGGATCAAAAAAATAAGAAATTCATCAGAAAATATAGAAGACAAATTAATTGGTGATTAGTTCAGTATTGAAGCATAGACTCACCAACAAAATTAAAAAAAAATTAATATTAAGAATTTTTAAAATTGAAGAGGCGTACCTTGTAGAAAATTTGCCAAGAAGAGAAATAGAAAAACTTTTAGTGGTTCATAGCCATTTTACTATCCCAACAACCTTTGTTGCATTCATTTTTAAACTGAATTGACTTTGCTTGTTCAAGAACAGAGGAAAATGGGAGAAAAATCCCCTTAAATAGGTTATTCTCTTAAGCTGGATTCAATAATCATCCATAAAATGGACTGTGAATATAAAAAAAATACTACATGGCATACTGAAATTTAATAGGAAAACAACCCAAAAAAGAAATCGTGATAGGCACAACAAAACTTTTTATATAAATAAAATTTCGAACGAAAAATCTTCAGTATGCTATGAAAAAGTTGAAAACCATAGAAAGAAAAATGTGTATTTTTTAGAGAAAAAATTAGACGAAATCAGTGGTTGACAATCAAGGACAATAAAACTGCCTAAAAAGTACATGTGGTTTAATGATAAGAACTATAGTACAAGTGCTAATTAAAAAAGTAAAAGATATTGAATAGTCAATCAAACTGGAAAAAGTGTTATGTTAATTACATTCTATTGGTCACAATATATCAGAATAGATAACAAAATAAATACCATTGTACAATTTCTAGCACTTTTGTTAAACATTGTAATGTTGTGCTATCTTTAGGAGTGACATTCTAAAGAAGAATAAAGTAATAAAATATACATAAACATACTTAAATACTTAAATCATTCTTATATGTATATATCATTTCAAACATTTTGTATATATATTATTAATGTAAAATTACGAAAACAAGTTCACTTTTAATATAGATAATATCATGATTCGATTTATGTCAAACAAGAAAATGACGTTAATTACACACATTATTTAAGATAGTTTCATTGCAAAATAAAAAAAAAGCAAAACAAAATTTTCATTCTGAAGTCTTTAGCATAACAAATAATCAAGCAATGAAAAACAGTTCAATCTCAAATCGAAGTGGTGATATGATGATTATATATGTGATATGGCTAAAAAATTATTCCACTAATTTTGGTGAGTATTTGATTGATGGATGTCGTGAATTTACGCAGAAGGGTAATGATGGAACTAAAGAATAATATATTTGTGTTGATTGTGGGCGTTTTAGGAGTTTTCATCGAATGAATAGTCAGTCATTGTATATTAATCCAATGCTCCGATCTTGCTTCTTTTACCACATGTTAATCCACATGGTGGTGGAAATGTGCCAGTTATATTTCATCCTTTAATGACTCGATTTGTACTAGAAGGCCCATTTTGTACTATAATCCCTGACATGATGAAATCATTAGTCCATGAGGGATTTGTTGGTGACACTTTTTGGTTTTATTACAATGGATGAGTATTAGCTAAGAGACAATATTTATTTTATTAGCATAAAGTTATGTTAACTAATTTCTATTATTTTTGTTCTAACATTAGTAAAGAGAATGAAGAATTATAGCTTATGTACACAAACAATTGTAAGTTCATAAATATATTTACCCAACCTATGATCTAGAGTTGGATGCGGTGGTATTCTCCTTGAAGATATGATGTCACTGTTTGTATAGTGTTCATGTTGATGTATTCACTAATCATAAGAGCCTACAATATGTGTTCACTCAGAGAGATTATAATCTCATAAAAAGAAGTTGGTTAGAATTTCTCAAGGATATTGATATGAGAATTCTTTGTAACCAAGGTAAGCCTGATGTAGGTGCAGATGCTTTAAGCAGGTTATCTATTGTTAGTATTGCCTATCTTGAAGAAAATAAAAAGGAACTAGCAAAATATGTGAATAGACTTGCATTCTTAGGAGTCTGACTAATGGATTCAACATAAGGAGGAATAGTGGTGACGAATGGAGCTAAATCGTCGTTAGTATCAGAAGAGAAATAAAAGCTAGACCAGGATCTCATTTCGCTTGAGTTGAAGGAAAATGTTCAAAAGCAAAGAGTATTATCTTTTGAACAAGGGGGGATGGTGTTTTGATATATCAAGGTAGATTGTGCGTACCAATGGTGGATGGACTCCAAGAGAAGATCATGGAGGAAGCTCATATCTGTAACACCCCGTATCCAAAATAGAGCGAAAACCATTTTTTCAGAAAATATACGGGTGCAACAGACAGTGGACATCGACGGACCGTAAACTGACCCATGGTCCGTCCTGCACATCTATCGATGGAGTAAGAAACCTCCAAAATCTCAGCCCATGAAAATTTTGACTAAATGTCAAACGATGGACGAACCTATAGTCATTAGGTCAGACTACTGTCCCTAGTCTGACTCAGTTGATCAACACCCCTTTCACCCACTCTCTGATAAGAACCACAATTGACCAGCACGGTCCGTAGATACACCTCCGAACCGTAGGTTAGAAATAGTAGATGGTTAGGCGGAAAATGCAGTTGGGTCAAATTCAGATGGTCATAACTCTTAGCACACAATGAATTTGGTGTCCCATGACCTACAAAGCGATATATAATTGAATTATATTTCCGTACCCACCGATCTTGCTAAAATAAGACCTACGAGTAAAAAGATATGCCTGTTTTAGTAAAGGCTTGTCGAATAGGCCCAACCTACGGACCAAACGACAGACCATCGATAAAACAATGAACCATTTGTGCAGGTCATCGTTTGGTCCGACATCACCTTACCCAGGGGTCTTTTGGTGTTCTCCACTTTCTTTAAACCCTAAGATACATTGTTTTCACCCTCAATTATCATTTTTTTTGCTAATTTAATCCTAGAAAAATAAGTAAAAGTTATCTAAGTCAAATCATTAATAAAAAACATAGAAAAATAGGAGCAATAAATGAGGAAAAAGGTCAAGAATCCTAGTTCAAGAACGCAACAAGGTTACAGAAGTTCTAGCCCCAAAATCTAAGTGTTTCTCCGTAAATTTTATTTCCAAGTATATGGGATTTCACTAGTGGGTTCCTTTCACCCATTGGGCCCCTAGGTTTTAGTCACTTCTTGATTCTCCTATCATTATTAAACCTAGGGTTTCTAGACCTTTGAAAGAACTTCATGAATTTATTAAATATATGTTCCAAACCAGATTGTAATGTTATTATTCAGTTTATCGCATAAATTTCAGAACCCAGGCTTTGTATTTCTTTAGTTTTTGAATTACACATTCTAGGTTACATATTTGAGCTATTATGTTATATATGCCTTAATTTTTTTTAATGCAGAAGTGTCAAATCAAATATTGCTTTTGCATGTTCAGTTTTGAGCTATCCAATTATTACAGAGATTCAAACATAACTAGTTAACTACATAAATCAATGGGACTACCATAATACCGAGTTGGACTAGGGTTCAGTGTACTCATGACCATGCCAACAGGGTTAGCTTGAGATCAGTTGTGGTCCTAGGTTCCGTGTCCGCATCTCGGGGGTAGCTTCGGGCGTGACAAAACATGGTTTCAGAGCACTAGGTTCAAGAGTGCTAGGATGTTTGAAAAGCCTAACTAAGCAAAGTCTTTTTCAAGAGTGTGAAAAGCACCACATCTAATTAGACGGAGGTTATGAAGTGTTTTTGAAAAACTTCACTTTGTTGTTACTATTATTGTGTGTGAGGTATGATCTTATTCCATTCTAACTTCACGTTTTACGTTTCAGATTATGCCTCCTCGTAGAGCTAACGGTAAGAATGTGAATGCCAGGAATGCGAATGCAGCTCCTCCAGTACCAGATCAAGAAGTCTCCAATGCTGAGTTCAGGAATGTCATACAACTTTTAGTTCAGAGTACGACTAACCAGAACAATTGGGTTCATGCTCATGTAAATGAAAATGGTGGATCAACAGCCGCAAGGACTTGTGACTTTGTTAGGATGAATCCTCCTGAGTTCTTAGGATCACAAAATAATGAGGATCCTCAGAATTTCTTGGATGAGATCAAGAAAATCTTTGAGGTAATGCAAGTCACTGGAATTGATAGAGTTGAATTGGCATTATACCAGTTGAAAGATATTGCTCATATTTGGTATGCATAGTAGAAGGAGAAAAGGGGTGTAAATGCGGCTCCTATCACTTGAGATTGCTTTAGTGAGACTTTTCTCGACAGGTTTTTCCTAATAGAATTGAGGGAGGCAAAGAACAAGGAATTCATGAACTTGAGGCAAGGTAATATGATAGTCCAAGAGTATGGGCTGAAGTTTAACCAACTCTCCAAGTATGCTTCTCACATGGTTGCTGACTCCAGGGCTCAGATGATTAATTTTTTGTATGGAGTGTCGGATTTGGTTAAAACTGATTGCAGAAGTGCTATGTTACTTTGAGATATGAACATTTCTAGGCTTATGACTCATGCTAAACAAGTTGGGGGTGATAAGCATACGAAATAGGTTGAGCATAATAAGAAGGCTAGGACTGGGAACTATGACTATTCTCAGCTGATATCGGGTGGAGGAAATTGCTCGCACAGTCAGCAGAAGTTTTCAGCCCCCGCCCCTTTGTAAGCTAGTATTCCATCCTCCAAGAACAGGTATGACCAGAAGTGTAGAACACCAAGATCTATGTCTCAGGGAAGTGTTTTAGGCACCAAGGTTTACCCCACTTACCCTGAGTGTGGTAAGAACAATCCGGGCGAGTGTCTCGCAGGAAAAGAAGGATGCTTTCAGTGCGGTTAGTCTTGTCACAGGTTGAGGGATTGTCCTTATAGACAGGGTCAAGGAGGCGGTAATGGTAGATCTCAGTGTATAACTTCAGCAGCACTAGCAAATTGCCCAACTCAGCAGGGTAACTCATCTGGTACTGGTAGCGGTCAGAGCCGGAACAAGTTGTATCTTTTTGAGGCTCGCCAGGATCAGGAAGGTTTTTTCAATGTAGTCACTTGTTCGTTACGAGTCTTTGACCTGGATGTTTATCCATTGTTAGATCTAGGAGCTACTCTTTATTTTGTAACTCCTTACATGGCAGTCCAAATCAGTGTTAGTCCATAAACTCTCTTGGAACCTTTTTCAGTCTCTACTCTAATCAATTACCCAGTTATATCTAGACAGGTATACGAAAATTCCCTATCACAGTATCTCACAAAGTCATCTCAGAAGATCTTGTAGGGTTAGAAATGGTAAACTTTGATGTCATTCTAGGCATGGATTTGTTACATTCCTGTTATGCCTCAGTCAATAATAGATCTAGGATTGTTCATTTTCAGTTTCCAGACGAACCAATCTTAGAATAGAAGGGTAGGAACGGTCGATTAATCTCCTACCTTAAGGCTAGAAAGATGATCTGGAAGGGTTATCTATATCATCTAGTTCGTGTTAAGGATTCTAGATCTGAAACCCCAACTCTTGAGTCAGTTCTAGTAGTGTGTGAGTTTCCAGAATTATTTCTAGAAGATCTTCCTAGAGTCCCTCATTAAAGGAAAATCAACTTTTGAATTGATCTCCTTCCAAATAACAAACCTATTTTCGTTCCTCCTTACAGAATGGATCCAGCAAAGCTTACGAAATTGAAAGAGAAGTTGAAAGACCTACTAGATAAGGGCTTCATCAGATCTAATATTTCACCATGGGGTGCACCAAAGTTATTTATAAGGAAGAAAGATGGTTCTTTTAGAATGTGTATTGACTATAGACCGTTGAACAAGATCACAATCAAGAAAAAGTATCCCATCCCCAGGATTCATGACTTGTTTGACCAACTTCAAGGTGCTAGTCACTTCTCAAAGATAAACCTGAGATCGGGTTATCATTAGCTTATAGTGAGAGATAGTGACATTCCGAAAATAGCCTTAAGAACTCGGTATGGTCATTTCGAATTTGTAGTTATGTCATTTGGACTAACCAATGATCCTGCAGGTTTTATGGATTTGATGAACTGAGTGTTCAAACAGTACTTGGACTTGTTCGTTACCATCGTCATTGATGATATCCTCATTTACTCTAGGAATGAGGAAGAACATGTGAGTCATTTGAGAATTGTTTTACAAACTCTTTAGGATCTCCAGTTATTTGCTATGTTTAGGAAATGTGAGTTCTGGTTGCAATCCATTGCTTTCCTTGGTAATGTTGTATCTAGTGAGGGGATCCGAGTAGATTCACATAAGACAGAAGCAATGAAACAATTACACAGACCTACTCTGTTGTAGATATCAGAAGTTTCTTAAGTCTAGAAGGTTATTATAGAAGGTTCGTGGAAGGATTCTCCTCCATAGCCTCCCCATTAACTAGGCAGACTTGTAGATGGTCATGTTTCAATGGTCAGATGATTATGAGAAAATCTTTTTAGAATCGTAAACTAGATTGGCTACAACTCCTGTCTTGACTCTACCATAGGGTTCAGATGGTCATGTGATCTATTGTGATGCATCAAGAGTTGGCCTAGGTTGTGTGTTGATGCAACAAGATAAGGTTATAGCATATGCTTCTATACAACTTAAGGTTCGTGAGAAGAACTACCAAACCCATGACCTTGAGCTTACAGCAGTGGTGTTTTCACTCATGATATCAAGAAACTAATTATATGGTGCTCACGTAGATGTGTTGACCGACCATAAGAGCCTTCAGTATGTGTTCACCCATAAAAAGTTGAATATTCGCCAGAGGAGATGGCTAGAGTTCCTTAAGGATTATGATATCAGTGTGCATAATCATCCGGGTAAGGCGAATGTATTAGTAGATGCTCTTAGTAGATTATCTATGGATAGTGTAACCCATTTTGAGGAAGAAAGGAAGGAGCTAGTGAAGGATGTTCACAGGCTTCGTCGCTTGGGAGTTCGCATTATAAGCATATCAGACAATTGTGTAAAAGTTAAGAATGGGACAAAATCTTCTTTGGTAGTGCAAGTTAAGGAAAGCAAGACAGTGATCCAATTTTTCTTGAACTTAAGAATGCAGTCCACAATCAGAGAGTGGAGATTGTGTGTTCCTGATGTGGGTTAGTTGAGAAAACATATTCTTGCATAAGCCATAACTCTAGGTATTCTATTCATCCAAGTGGAACTACGATATTCTGCGAATGAACAGGGATATAGTAGATTTTGTGAGTAAGTGCCCCAATTGCCAGCAAGTCAAGGTAGAACATCAGAAACCACGAGGTATGACTCAAGGGTTTTATATTTGTACTTGAAAGTGTAAAGTGATCATAAAGATTTCATCACAGGGTTACAACGTACTCACAGACAACATGACTCAATTTTGCTGATAGTGGATAGGATGACTATGTTTTCTCAGTTTTTAGAGGTCAAGACTACAGATTCGGCAGTGGACTATGATGAGCTTTACATTCATGACATTGTGAGGTTGCATGTGGTTCCTTTGTCTATCATCTCAGATAGAGGTCCTCAGTTTAGGTTAGTACAATATTTCATCAACAGACGGATGGGCAGGTAGAGTGTGCCATTCATACCTTACAGGATATGTCGAGAGCTTCTGTGATTGATTTCAAGGCTAGTTGGGATGATCACCTTCCTCTTATTGAGTTTTCCTACAACAATATCTACCACTCCAACATTGAGATGACCCCTTATGGTGCGTTGTATGGGCGTAGGTGTAGATCTCATGTTTATTTGTTTGAAGTAGGTGAAGAAGATTTAATAGGTCAAGATTCAATCCGTTGTTCTATGGAGAAAGTGCAACTCATTATAGATAAACTTAAGACAACCCAAAGTCATCAGAAATGTTATGCAGATGTTAGAAAAAGGGAATTAGAGTTCCAACTTCATGATTGAGTTTTCCTAAAAATATAACCTATGAAAGGGGTGATGGGATTTGACAAGAAAGGGAAGCTCAGTCCTAAATATGTAGGCCCTTACAAGATCTTGAAAAGGGTTTTTAAGGTGGCATATGAAATAGAGTTGCCAGCAAAATTAGCAGCAGTGCATCCAATCTTCCATATCTCACTCTTGAAGAAGTGTGTGGGTGATCTAGCCTATGTAGTGACATGAGTGTGGAAATGAAAGATAATCTTTCTTACGAGGATGTAATAGTTTAGATAGTCGAACGATGAACGAACCTATAGTCCATAGGTCAGACTATGGTCTATAGACTGAGTCCGTCGATCAATAACTTATTCACCTACTATTTCATAAGAACAAAGATTGACCAGTATAGTCCGTAGATGGACCTACAGACCTGATGTACCGTAGTTTCACGGTACTTCTAATGCTTTTAGTTAAGTTTAGTGTGTTTATAGACTTTTTGTATCGATTTTTTTATGTAAGTTTGTCTTTATTTGCAAGAAATCTACCCAAAGGGGAACACGGAGGATTTTAGCAGAAATTGCAGAAGTGACCACCTATGGAGCCCACGACAGTCTGTCGTGACTGTTACAGTCCGTAGGTGGCACTGTAGTGAGAAGAAAATGGCTACTGATGAAAGTTGGGGAAGTCTTACCAAGTGTGGGACTACGAAAGCTCATAACGGACCGTCATAGCCATGACGATCCGTCCTACATATTCGTTGTGGTTGTCAGAGAGTAGTTCAAGTACCCAATTTCACGAAGTTTCTATGTGTTGTGGAATAGAACCCCTCGATGGACCGTTGTGCTTGAAACGGTCTATCATATTTGTCCGTTGAGGGTAACAGAAAGTTGATAAAGAAAGAAGCAGAAAATTATGACAAGTATGGAATGACGGAGCCCATGACGGATCGTTGTGTCGATGACGGTTCGTCGCACGGATCGTCGATTCAGACGTGTTTTGGACAGATTTGCCTTAAATAGAGTCCATCTTTTATTAGGTTTTATTTATTATAAATAGTTCGAAAACCTCATTTTTGAGGTCAGACTTTTGCATATTTATTAGTTCTCTCGTTTAACTATGAACTTTTGATTTTGGTATTTGTTCATCATTTTCCGAAATCAATTGTTGGTATTTTTGTGAATAATTCAAGTGAATTTCTGGATTTTCATCATTCTCATAAAAGTAAATGCATGAATTCTTATATCATCAATGTGAATTGTGTGATTATTGGAACGGGTAACTAAAGTTCATAACTACGGTTGTGGGAACCATAGGTTAATAACGAGGTAAAATCTAGCTTAAATAACAATTCAAGAATAATGTCTTTCATGTATTACTAATTCTTTCGCTTAGGTCTTTTTAATGGATGGCCAACATTAGAACTCGCGTTATTGCTAATTGCCGAACCAAGGAGGTAGATAATAGGAAAAGAATTAACAACATAGATTTAGTGTATATTATCTAATAGGCTAGAGTCGGTTGGTACAAAGTAACAACTTAGTCAAATATCGAATATGATGCTTCATATGAGGTAAAAATAAGGTTTAGTAAAGCAACAAACGTAGCCGGACCAGGGTACGAAGTGAAATTCTCTAGATGTCGGACCACGGATTTAGAGATGCCTAACTTATCAATTTAAATGCAAGATACTAGGAAAGGACTGTTATAGGTAGAATTACCGATTTAGGAGCCTTTAGGGAACACTTACGCCCTAGTTACTCTGATTAGTTGATTTAACTCCAATACTTGAACTTGTCACTTGTTTTCTTTAATTTTGCTAATTGCTTTTATTAATGAAAATCCCCTTTAGTTATTTGTTTTCCAGAATTAATTGACTAAATAGAAGTAATAATAGAATAAAATAAATTCTGAACCATTTTCCTCATGAGAACGATCCCAACCTCACTAGTTGGGTTCCTTACTTGATACAACCGCTTTTACTTCTTTTCGAGAAGTAAATTTAAGTGTATAAAATTTTGGCGCCACTGCCGTGGAAAGTGGCTTTTAGATTAACTTTAAGCTTATTACCAAAGTTTAGTCAACATTTTCCTAAAATTTACTTTTTCTGTTTGTTTTTTCTCCTGCAGATCTAACTTCCTTACATGTTAAACAGTAAGAGAATACCCGTAATTGAACCTGACCCCAAACTAGAGCGTACTTTAAGAAGAATAAATCAGAATTTTGGCATCAAAAGTGATAAGGTCGACAAGCAAATGCCACCATTGGTCGACACTCGTAACCCTGTATTACCTGATATTAGTGGAGAAGGTGAAATACGGAGAAAACTTCTCGCCCCTAGCCCCCAAGAGTACTATAGCGGCTTTGAAAGTATCACAAACGTTAATGGGCCACTCATCTTGCCCCCTCTCCCACACAACCACACTTTTGTGGTAACTAGTAGTCTGATGCAACTGCTCACTGCCAGAGGTTTTTTTTCAGGGCTACTTTTTGAGGATCTACATGCCCACATCGCTAAGGTAAGAAAAGTGTGCAAAATTTGTGTAGAGAGGCCCGATTTGAATATTGATGTAATTGGGCTAAGAGTTTATTCTCTCTCACTAATGGGAAAGGCTGTTATCTCGTTTACTGAGCTCCCCTATAACTCAATCTTCACTTGGAATCAACTAAAAGGATGTTTTCTTAGCCATGCCTATTAACCCGGTTGTCTAAGGAACCTAAACCATAAAGAAGATGTGAACAACTTTCTGTGGACACTAACATGGAGTTCAGTTAGCATTCATGGGATCGGATACTTCATTCTTGTGAAATGTTCCAAATCACCGCATAGATATGAGGTCATGAAAGATACTTCTCTATCTGCGGACAAGATGAAATAACAGAGCGGTTTTGGATACCGAATAGCAACTTGTTCTTATGGGGAGTGTCCTTCTACCGAAATTGTTGAAAAGTTAGAGAAAATCACCCGAAATAATAAAGCTTGGAGTACTAGAAAGTCAGATACTTGAAGGAACACCTTCCACAGTCAAATCCACACACAACTCAATCTCAGATGATCTTCGTGAGGAAATGACTCAAATGATAATTGAGCTTGGGTTTGTGTTGAAACATGGTGCTGGGGTGCGGAAAAGGTAAATGTGGTGAACTACTTGTCTAAACAACCACCACTAAATAAAGAATATTACTATGAGGAGGACTCCTATGCAGTGAATGATCAGACATGGGGTTTCTGACCAAGCGCCCATTGCTCCAATTAGGAGAATTGGCGCAAAGGTCAAGGGATTCAAGGTTGGAACTATGGTAATTATTACCGCAATTGTTACTATGTCCGAGATGGGAATTACGACCGCGACAACAACTTAAACGAGGGTAACTATGGTAAAAGAAATGATAGGAGTAAGCCCTATGTTCTACCTCCAAATCGTGAAGTTGCTTTGAGGGATGGTGGAGGTAGTATGTAGCGAGTTGAGGATATGAAACAGAAAATGATGAGGAGGTTTGATGCTAGTGATAAGCATACAAAGAGTTAAGGATTGACTTAGCAGGTATAAGGCAGAAAGTTGATACACACGCAATCTCGATTAACCATATTGAGTTGCAAATGGACCAATTGTCTTCAACATGGGAAGAAAAAAAACACCACAAATAGAGACAACCCAGCACAAACCCAAAAAACATCACTAAAAACCCCCCCCCCCCGCCCCCCCCCCCCCCCCCCCCCCCCCCCCCCCGGCAACAGGGGCATCTTCATAGACACCACTCTCCAAAAAATTCAAAAAATGATGGCCATGGTGTAGGGAAGAGAAATCCTACCGGGGGGGGGAAGCCAACCATTGACCGTACCATATTCGTCTGGTGGCGTAGACAAGGTTGCTCCGAGCTGATGCTACAGTGGTGGGGTAGTGCGTGCCCACTCTTTACCACACACCCACGTACGCCCCCCCTCCCCTTAAGGCATGGACCCCACTACCCTCATGCAAATCCCCCCTCCAATAGCTTAACGTTCAACTCCACGACCTCATCTACCCTTACCCCTCACACACCCCTAGCCACGACTATACCCGTGCACCCTCCCTTCTGCATTTGCGCCACTCAATCCCGCTAATGCCTTCTATGCCCGTTATGTTTTATATCCCGTTTACCAATGCCCGGTTGTCGTTAGAAGATTAAAACAGTAAGGAGATGTGCGTTGCCCCAAAGGTGACCCCAATGCTTAGAACACCACCTCCTCTTCCCACAAAGGTTAGTAACAGACTGAAGATGATAAATACCAGTTGTTTTATAACTTGCTGGAAACAACGTTCTTATCATATGCCCTTGGTAGAAGCAGTTGAAATGACAAATGCCAGGTTAGTCAACGTCATGATGAAAGCTTGGTTACTAAGAAAAGATCAGTCTCCTTTGAGGATGATGATAGAAGCAGCCTTATAGCTGCCAATTGATACCAGATCTCTAAGTGCCAAAAGAAAAAAGAAGTCCGATGCTTCACTATTTTTCTTGTACAATCGGGTTGTTAGATTTTATGAAAGCATTATTTGATCTTGGGGCAAGTATAAATATCATGCCCCTTTAGATTTATAAGAAGTTGAGTTTGGGTAACCCTAAGTTAACTGCGATGCGGCTATTGATGGCCGATCAAACGGTAAAAAGGCCCATTGGTATACTCTACGATGTGCTACTAAAAGTTGAATCATTCATATTTCTGGCCGATTATGTGATTCTTGATTGTGAGGCCCAATTTCGAGGTGCCTATTATTCCTGGGAGGTCATTCCTTGCATTGGGTATGGCCCTGGGTTATATGAGACAAGGAGGGCCAATGAGGCAAATATCACGATTTTTGAACACTGAAAGAGTGACCTTCACCATTGTGGTCCATGAGCAAGGGCAACGCTGGTGAGCTCAATTGAGTTAAATCTACTATATCATACAGAGGTTAAGAGTCTTAGAGGTACAAATTGAAGAGGTATGGGTGTAAAGCATTGCGGCAGTGATCATAATTGTGATAGTGATGGCACAGTGATGAGTATGAGGCATTGGTCGACGAACTTGATGATGGTAATGTTCGTTTAAATCCAAGAAATTTGAGTTAGAATGCAAACTTTGCCGAATCTCTACCGCGAAACACTCTATTGTGGAGGGCTCCAAAATTAGAACTTAATCCTCTACCACCTCATCTGAGAGTATGTATTCTTGTGAAAAGATGAGACTTTGCGGTTATTATTTGCATCAGAGTAGACATGTGCATCAAGTTGAGGGAGGGGGTTTTTGGTGAAAAAAAGGTTTGTTTAAAAAAAAACACCCGTTTTATGTGCAGAAGAGATATTGGAGTGAGACTATGCGGCGGATATTATGTGGATCCATCACGGTAAGTTCTATACAAATCCAACTCATGGCCGAATCATAAGCAGGTATGAGCATTAGCCACCCCCCCCCCCCCCCCCAGATGTCTAAATCACTTATGCAAGAGTAGTGAGAAGGGAAAGTATTAGTGGTTGGATGCGAGGTGTATATCAATCGGATTGTAGTTGGGTATGCCCTGTTTAGTGTGTACCTAAGAAAGGGGGAATGACAGTGGTATCAAATGAGAAAATTGAGCTTGTTCAAATGAGACCGGTGATTGGTTGGAGGGTGCTTATGGATTCTGGATATTAAATGCATGGACCAAAAAAGAACATTTTCCTATGCCCTTCATGGATTAGATGTTGGATAGACTTTTCGGAAAGGGGTGGTACTATATTTTTGATGGTTATTCGAGGTATAATCAGATTTCTTTTTCACTAGAAGATCAAGAGGAAATCAACTTTACTTGTACATATGGGAACTTTGCATTCAAGAGAATGTCGTTTGTGTTGTACAATGAACCCGCCACATTTCAGAGATGTATGATGTCGATATTCTCCGATATGGTGGAGGGACACTAGTAGGTTTTTTATGGATGATTTTCGTGGTTGATGACTCCTTTGGTGAGGTGTTTGGCATTTTTAGAGGTTCTTAGAGGTGTGAAGACTACAATCTAGTACTAAAGGGAAAGAAAACATTGTCACTTCATGTGATGGAAACAGGGTAGTGTGTTGGGTCATCGCATTTTAGAGAAGGGTATAGAGGTTGATCGAGCTAAAGTCGAGGTAATAGAGAGAATTCCCCCACTATCTCTGACAAAGGGTGTTAGAAGCTTTCTTGCAGCATGTTTTTACCATAGTGCATCAAGGTTTTTCAAAAACTTGGGCATCCTTTGTGCAAATGCTTGAGAGAGAGAGTGCAAAATTTTATTTTGATGAATCCTGTCTCAAGAACATTTGGTGGTTGAAAAAAGTTGGTGTCTGCACATATATTATTTCGCCCATTGAGCAAGCCATTAGGGTAATGTGTATACAGTGGGTTTGCTATGTATATTGTGGTGGTATTGGGGCAAAGAAAGGGACAAAATTCGCTCACCCACCCACCTCTACTGAATGCTAGTAAATTCCTAATGAACCCAAAACGAACTACACCGTGATTGAGCAAGAGCTCCTTGTAGAGTCTTTGCTTTGACAAACTTTGCGCTATATTTGGCACCAGAGTTATAGTTGCATAATGATCATATTCTTTGAGTTTTTTATGGCACGAAGGATGTGAAACGAGGTTGATCGTTGGGTATTACTATTGCATGAATTGACTTTGAGGTTGATTATAGAAAAGGCGGACCAAAAAAAATAAATTGCTGATCACTGGCAGTTTAGAAGATTGAAGAAATGAGAGAAATTGGGGGATAAAAACTTAAATTTATGAATACTTTCCCCGATGAGCATGTTTTGGCCGCCTCTCAAGACTTCATTCATGGAGTAGCAAGATTTGTGATATTAGTGGCTAGCGATATCATCCACCGGACTGTACTCATAGAAAGAAAAGGTCATGTATGATGTAAAAACGTTCTTTTAGGTGAGCCATACATTGTATAGGAGTTTTATGATAGCTTATTGGCTGTTGTGGGCTAGAGTGAGATTAGAGTGTTTTGGAGGCATGTCATTCTTCCACCCAGGTGGCATCATAGTGGTATCCGAACCGCTCAAAGAGCGTACAAATTGTGCAACTATTGGCGACTTATCATCAAGAAGTCATGAGTTCGCCAAGGATGTGAAGATGCTGCAAAAAGAGATGGCGAATGTCAAAGAAAGCAAGAGCTCACCATTAAATCCACTTCTTGTAATTGAGTTATTCATGTGTGGTCTTTCCATCATGGCCTTTTGTGAGTTCTCAAGAGGATGAAGTACATTCTAGTAGCGGTTGATTATGTGTCTAAATGGGTAGAAGTTATCGCACTCGCAAATAATAAAGGGAATAGTGTAACCATGTTCTTGAAAAAAAATATTTTCCCGATTTGGAACCCCAAGGGCTATTATTAATGATAGGGGATCCAACTTCTACAAGAAACTGTCTAAGGCATTATTGGAGAAATATGGGGTTCACCATAATGTGGCCACTCCTTATCATCCTCAAACTAGTGGGAAAGTCAGCTGTCAAATAGGGAGATTAAGCAGATTTTGTCGAAAATGGTGAACCCTAGTAATACAAAGTTCTATGTTGAGGAGTTTGTCAGAGAGTTCCATGCCTCGTATGTGGTGACTCTCGATCCCATATTGATAGGCGGGTTGCCTCTGCAAAACAAGATCCACTATATCACATCGGAGTCCGCGGCAAGCGGGTAGACATCTAATTTCCAGCCATCCGTCGGTACCTATACGGCGAGGATATTGATGCCACCAGAACTCCTCTCACCGTTGAGTTCGACTATCGGTTGAAACTGGTTAAAGATAAATGGTTCTTGCATGAGCCAGAGTTTAGAGAGACTACCAAAATGTGGTTCCCCCCAATATTTATCAGTTGATGGAGATGCTGCTGACTGGTTACTTGAGCTAAAGGGATCCATCAAGAAGGCTAAGCTGAACTTCACGACCATGTTTCTGTGATTTATAGTCCATCACTTCCTTTCCCCCACTGCTGTAGATAATATAGTCACATGGGATCGCGCATTTCTGATTGCACCGATGGTAGTAGGGTTTGAGGTGAACTTCCCTTTACTTTTTCAGGCGGCCATGCACGAGAGAGCTTTTAAGGTCACTACTACTTGCCCATTTTCGTGCATGGTGTTTGCGTTGTGCAGGTTCACATGTGTGCCCATTTGGTACGTAGATTAGATCAATACCCCACCGGGCACTGTTGATATAGGCCTTATCAGGGATGAGGCCAATGTGTTGTCCTCACGCAAAGGGCCCTGCCCGTAGGTACCTCCGCTTGGTGATAACCTAGCGGATACGTTAGAGAAAGCCCAAGCGGCTACCCAAGCTATACTGAGCCTACTAACACCATCCCGGTCGAGTCTATCCCAGGTGGTAGGACCGCTCCGAGCTCCTCTCGTTCGACTCCCTCCGCCACTCTAGTCCCACTTGCTTGGGTCCAGAAACTTGAGGCCCAAATTTCCACTCTTTTGCATCACATCCAGCCTTGAATGCAGAGGTCTATTGCTAAGGTGGAAGAGCGCATGGAGAAAAAGATGGCCAAGCACATGGAAGAAAGATTATTGAGGTTCATCAGCACCTGGACGCTTTTGAGTTGCGTGTACTAGCCCGGACTGCCCCTCCGATGGACGTGTCCACCCTTCAGGTTGCTGTAGAGAGTCTGCGAGCGGACTAGGACACGATTCTAGAGTCTAGAGTCCCCAAGTTTGTGGCCCCTACTACAGATCCTGTCTAGGATACTGTTTTGGCGTACTTATTCTCCACTGCTGTAGTGCCACCACCTCCACCACGAGAGCATGACAAGAGATGTACAGGTCGACAAGAGGATGAAGATAGGGCACAAAAGAGGGAGCCGAGAGTTGGAGGCAGCGAAGAGAGCCTCGAATGTCTATGAGGAGGATCGTTAGTTGAGGGATATTGAGTTGTCTACTGGGGCGTCTAGATCTAGAGTTGTTGAGGAAGAGAAGAGATATACCAATGTTTTTATGATTGTTGAGAGAGGCGCTATTGAGGTTACTGTTGATGCTTAGGACACTACAGAGGGTATCCAACCTACAGAGGGAGTGGGTTTCGGGATATCGGACCCACTAGCTTGTTGATTGATGGCATTTTACACCTCAGGTTTGCTTCACCTACCACTTTATTATTTTTGATTATTTTATGCATTGGGGACATTTGCATATCTTTTTGTTGGGGTTAGGGTAAAAGAAGAGTGAGTGCTAGGGTGAAGTCTTAGTAACCCAACTCACGATCCTCTTTAGGGGTTTTCATGCTTGTGTTTTTTTTCCCAAGAGACTGATTATTTTTATTGTTGAATCGACATGTCCATATATTGTGCACATGGTATAACACTGAAGCATGATGGCTAAAACAAAAATGATATCCTGATGTAATGAAAATGAAGAATAGCTAGGTATAGTAATTGATAAATGTGTTGCTCTAAGCATGATATAAAGATAAAATATTGCATTACCCTTACGTCTAGACTAAACAAGTTGTATGATAATATAGTAGAGGTACGGAGATGTCAGTAAAGTGTGAGGAAACAACATTTTAATAGTCCACTATTTGTACTAAGCTCGACTTGCCTGGGTTAGCGTTGCTAAAAACTAAGTTGTACATAAACATTAGGGAAAAGACATAGGCCTTATTTTCAATAAGGACACGCTTTAGCCTAATAAACAGAAAACGAATGAAATTAATTCCTTTTGATGTCAAAATGATTTGAGCTTAAAATACACCTTTATTCAACCCAACTTATCTTTCTGGGAAATTTGTTGGCCTGGTCCCTTCTGACAGTGCACTCAAATTATGCCAAAAGCATAAGTTGAGCGTGGGCTAATGAGTAAATAAACCTTGTCGTGGCCCTGCCCAAACGTTGTGTATGGTACTTTGACTCATGGCAAAGCAGGAGTAGTGTGGTATATGAGAATGCTCTGGAAAGTGGGTTGAATTAAGACAACAGAGAGAGAAAAAGCAAAGTGACTCCAAAACAGCAGTTGAAAGAAAGTAAATAATACACACACACACACACACACACACACACATATATATATATTATATATATAGACTTATATAGCAAGAAAAAAAAGGTCACTCTTACAAAAAAAGAAGAAAGAAGGAAATCAGCAAGTGCAATAAATATAGAAAAAGATGGATAGAGGATAAAAAGTAGGAAAGCTTAAACGAATATGTCATGGGAGGGTAAAAGTCACTAAAAATACCATAAAATATACCCTACCTGATCTGAGTGAGGCTAGTTACAAGCTAAGAAAGTCCTATATGATTTAAGAGTTGTTATGACGAACTTATAGTAGTGAAAGTAAGGGCAAACCTATGGCAATATGTATAAATGAGTTGTGAAGTTGTTCTGAAAGTGATTGATGGATAGTTATCCTTATACTAATCATTTTGTGAAAAATGAGGATGTTATTTTGAAGTAAGGACAATAGTTGCAATACCGAAAAAATTAACACCTAGGTGAGAGTTAGAAGAGGATAGGTGTGAAGTTGTTGTGAGTTTCTGTCATGGTGTGATACACATAATTCAACTCTGCATCAACATAATGAGAATAATCTGAATTGATAGCCAAATTATTGCAAAAGATAAAAGACGGATACTCTTGTATAAAGATTTTGATGTACCGTGGTTTAACGATACTTTCAATGTCTTTTCCTTAAGTTTAGTGTCTGTCTAATGTTTCTCTTTATTTGCAGGAAATCTGTCCAATGGAGAACGCAAAGGATTTGAGTAGAAATTGAAGAAGTGACCAACTACGGAGCCCACAACGGTCCATTATGACTGTTACGGTCTGTAGGTGGAATTGTAGTGATAAGAAAATGGTTGCTGAAAAAATTTGGGGAAGTCTTACCAAGTGTGGGACTACGAAATCTCATGACGGACCTTCATAGCCATGATGATCCATTTACATATTCGTTGTATGTCCAGTATCCAATTTTAAGAAGTTACTAAGTGTATGGAATGGAACCCCTCGACGAACCGTAGTGTTTTCAACTGTTTGTCATATCTGTTCGTCGAGGGTAACAGAAAGTTGATAAAGAAAGCAGTAGAAAATTATGCCAAGAATGGATGACGGAGCCCACGATGGATCGTCGTGTCCATGACCGTACGTCGCAAGGATCGTCGATACAGACGCATTTTGGACAAATTTTTCTTAAATATAGTCCATCTTTTATTAGTTTTTATTTATTATAAATATCTTGAAAACTCTCGTTTTTAGGGTTAGACTTTTGGATATTTTTTAGTTCTCTTCTTAAAGTATTAAACTCTTGATTTTGGTATTTGATCATTACTTTCCGGAATCAATGGTTAGTGTTGTGTGGAATTATCAAGTGAAGTTCTTGATTTTTCTCATTCTCAAAAAGTAAGTGCCATGAATTTATACATCAATATGAATTGTGTGATATTAGCATGGATTAACTGAACTCTAACGAGGGGTTTGGGGGGTACTAAAAGGTAAATCTAGCTAAAATGAAATTCTGAATAGTGTTTGCATGTATGAGAAGTCTTCGCTGAGAAGTCTTGTTAATGGGATGGCCAACGTTAGAACTCATTTATGGCACTTGCCGACCAAGAGGTAGATAATAGGAAAAGAACTATTCAAACATAGTTTAGGTTACATCTATGGCTGTGTAGGTTGGTACGAAGTAACAACTTTGTCAAATATTGAATATGACGCTTCATATGAGTAGAGATAAGTATTAGTAAAGCAACACACGTAGCCGGACCAAGATACGGAGTGAAATTCTCTAGATGCCGGACCAAGAATTTAGAGATACCTAAGCTAGAATTACCGAGTTAGAAGCATGTGGGGAACACTTACAGCCTATTTACTCGCATTACTTGATTAAACTCCAATACTTGAATCTTTCACTTGTTTACTTTAATTTCGATGATTGCATTCATTAATCAAAAACCCCTTTAGTTATTTGTTTCTGGGAAATAATTGACTAAATATACACGTAATAATAGAATAAAGTCAAGTATGAACCGTTTTCCTCGTGGAAAAGATCCCAACCTAACTAGTTGGGTTCTTTACTTTATGAGACCACTTTTACTTCTTTTTGAGAAGTAAATTTGAGCGTATCACGACCGTAGGTGAGAAATAGAAGACAGTTAGGGGAAAACCAGTTGGGACAACTTCAGATGGTCATAACTGTTACTATAAAATGAATTAGGTGTCGGATGACCTACCAAGAGATAGATAATTGAATTAGCTTTCCATAGCCATTGACCTTGCCAAAATTAGACCTCCCAGTAAAAATTTATGCCTGTTTTAGTAAAGGCCTGTCGAATAGGCCCAACCTACGGACCAAACGACGGACCGTCGATGGAACAACGAACTGTCTATCAAGGTCCTTGTTTGGTCTGAAAGCAACTTACCTAGGGGTCTTTCGATCTTTTCCCACTTCATTTAAACTTTAAGATACATTGTTTTGACCATAACTAATCTGATTTTAGTCAATTTAAGCGTACAAACATAACGAAAACTTATCTAAGTCAAATAAATAATAAAAACAATTAGAAAATTAGGAGCAAGAAAAAAGAAAAAAGGTCATGAACCCTAGTTCAAGAACGCAGCAAGGTTCTAGCAGCTCCAACCCCAAAATCTAAGTGTTTCTTCGTGAATTCATTACAGGCAGTGGATATCTAGTGGTACTTTTACAATTGGGTCCCTAGTTTTCAGTCAGTTCCTGATTTTTTATTATGATTAACCCTAGGGTTTCTAGAACTTGATAGAACTTAGTGATGTTTATTAAGTATCTTAATCCAATAAGATTTTAAAGTTATTATTCAGTGGATTTCATGAAGTTCAGAACCCTAGCTTTTGTATGATTCTTAGTTTTTGAATTACAATGTAGGTCAGATATTTCACTATTCAGTTAATACTGCCTCGATTTAATTGCACAATATCAGATTAATGTTGGAGTTTCTAAGTTTGCATGTTGAGTTTGAGTTAGCAGTTATATCAAAATTCAGACATAATTTAGTTAACTATATTAAATTACGGGGAATGTAGCAAATCCGGCTTGCATTGGACTAGGTTCAACCGTACCCAATTATTCCCAGAATACGTAGCCAAGTAGTTGTAAGTCCCTTGTAGGCCAATCAGTAGTGATCACCAGCATACCCTTTATACCTTTGGGCAAGGATATTGGGTCTGTTCAATGGGGCATTAATCAAGACGTATTTTAGATCATGTGCTTTTATTATCGATTATTAGTAGATCCATAATTCAGTAGACTCTCTTGTATGACTATTATTTAAGTATAATAGTGTCCAATTTCTTCAGTTTCTAAATTGGTCATTGAATCAATTAGCTCACGAATTCTTATATCATTTTAAGATTATTATACTTGCTTTTGTGTGGTTCAGTATATGTTTATTTCAGCTTTATACCTATCCTACAATGCTATGTACCTTTCAAGGATTGGACGCATACGTGCGCTAATCTTTCTCATGATGTAGGTTTCAGGTTCATATATCCAGATCACGCCATAGATCGATTTTCGATCAGCAAATCAGCCAAATTCAAGCAGTTACCAGTCCCATTCTCCAAGGGACAATATAATGAGGTTTCTTTCAGCATTTGTCTGTTTAGTTTCAGTTTTTGCTAGATTTAGTTGTGGTTGTCCCAGTATTTCTAGTCCAGTTTAGAGGCTATTTTCAGACATAGTTAATTTCACCTTAGTATTGAGTTAATGTTTCCTTTTTATTAAACTCATTATTTTCAAATATCTCAGTTATAGAATATGGTATTTCCGTCTTTTGAGTTTAAATTTATAATTTAGCTTCCACAATAGTTTATATTCTTTAGTATGCTCATCCACATGCCAGCAGGGTTAGATCGGGATCACTTATGGTCCTAGGTTTTGTGTCCGCGTTTCATGGGTAGCTTGGGGCTTGACAATATCTCTAGATACTTAATATATCTGGGTTCCACAAATATGTATTGCGATTCATGAGAAGTATATTTGTGGAATAATATGAAGAAGGGCATTGCTAAAAATTTGTTTCAAAGTGCCCAAATTGACAACAAGTTATAGTAGAGCATCAATGTTGTGGAGGTTTGGCTCAGAAAATATAACTTTCAGAGTGGACGTGGGAGATGATTAATATGGATTTCATTACAGGCTGGCCTAGATCTCCCATGCAACATGATTCTTTTGGGTGATACTTGATAGAATGACAAATTATCTCACTTTTTACCTGTAAAGACTACTTATTCGGTAGAGGAATATGCTAAGTTGTACATCCAAGAGGTGGTAAGGCTTCATGGAGTTTCGATCTCTATTATTTCAGATAGAGTTTCATAATTTACTACATAATTGTTGAAGTACTTTAAGAATGTTGTCGGCTAAAAGGTGAACTTAAGTACTACCTTTCATTCTCTGACTAACCGGCAACTAGAGAATACCATTCAAACATTAGAAGATATGTTGAGATCATACGTGGTTTGATATCAAAGAGATTTGGGATGATCACCAACCTCTCATTGAGTTTCTTACAACAAAAGTTACCACTCTAGCAACAACTGACTCCTTATGAAGCTCTTTATGGGAGAAGATATTCATATTGGATTGTTTGAAATTGGTGAAGCATGTTTGATAGGACAAGATTTAGTTCACCAAGCTATGGAGTAAGGTAAAGGTGATAAAATAGAGATTTCAAACGGCACAAAGTCATCAAAAATCCTACACCGATGTTGGAAGGAAACCATTAGAGTTTGAAGAAGATGGTTGGGTATATCTAAAAGTTTCATCCATGAAAGGTGTTATCAGGTTTGGTAAGAAGGGAATGCTCAGTCCCCGGTATATTGGGCCTTATCCAATAGCTAAGAGTATCGGCACTGTAGCATGTGAGTTAGAGATACCCCAAGAATTAGCAGCAGTTCATTCAGTTTTCAGCTATTTATGTTGAAGAATTGCATGTGAGATCCTTCTTCGATCATTCCAACTAAAAATATTGGGATCAAGGATACTCTATCTTATGATGATATATCGGTTAAGATCTTCGCCATGTTCGCAAGTTGAGAACAAAAGAAGTAGCATCAATCAAGGTCCTTTGGAGGAACCAAAGTTTTGAAGAAGCTCCTTAGGATGAAGAAGAGATATCCACATTTCTTCGAATTCAGAGAAAATGCAAACCAAGATACTAATTTTTCTTCTTAGTACTCTTTAAGTTATGAGTTAGCATGTTATTCTTGCATTTGCATGTTGGGTGTTTGAGCTTAATGTTACCACCCTTAGTCTAGTAGGATATTCGAGGATGAATGTTCCCAAGGTAAAGATATTATAGCATCTTGCAATTAGAAAGATATAGAAATGAGTTTCGAATTTGGAAAAACTGGTTTTTGAATAGTATAGGTTAATCTGGGAAATTTAAATAAGTTAAAAGTGAGTTTTGGTCATTTTCAAGAAGATAGAATTATGCCCTTTGGAAGTTGGTCTATTGGATTAACGAAATGTCCAATTTAAGGATTTTAAAGGGTATTTTAGTCTTTTAACTAACTTTTTAATTTAATCCATTTTAAGAAGGTTAATAAGGGTCAATACTCAATTTAGTCAGTTTGGAAGTTAGAAATTTTCACGTTAGGGTTAAGGAGAAATGACAAGAGAAGAGAACAAGAAAATAGGCATGATTCACCAAAATTGTTGAAGTTAACATGTGAATTTCGTCAGGGGTGATCCCTAATACGGTATTTGAGCCTTCCATAATGTTGGGTTCTTTCACTTATGTGCAAAGCATATTTTATTCAGCTTCATTTAATTTATAAAAGATTGGATTTGAAGTTGTTCTTGAATGCTTTTCGTTCTTGAACATGGTTGATGTTTATATGATTTCGGAGGTGATAGTGTTGGTCTGGTTAGATCCTTTTATATATGAATTAGGTACATAGATCATAGGTGAATTTGAGGATGGAAATAAAATTGTATTAGAATGATTTAAGGTCAAGAAAATGAGATGAAAATACGTCAGGCGTCACTTAGGCAGGGTCAATGGCGGCGCGCGCCATTTGCTCCAGAGGGTATGGGGTGGCACGCCTCTAGTGCGCCCAGCTGGAAACTCAGACTAATGGGTAGCGCGGAGCGCCCAGAATGCATCCAAATCGGCGTTTTTCGCCCAGTTTTTGTAATTCAGTTCGATTAAACCTTTCTAAAGTGTTTTAATAGTGCCTAATGATTCTAACTACTCTAAATGACTTCTAATCATAAATAAATCATTCAAAAACATAAATTACAACCTTAAATCTATAACTTGAAATTAAGGAAAGTTTAGAGCTAAGTCTAGAAAGTTCTTATAGTCCTTTCAAGAAGTCTTTTACAAATGTTTTCTAAACTTTGTTTTTTAGACTTAAGTATCAGATTGAGTAAAGAGTAAAGATAAGAAAAAGAAGTTTATTTCATGTTTCATAAGTCATTCAAAAATACATTAAATATTATTTTAAGACTTAAGGTTTAGTTCAATTCAGAGTAAGGGAAGCCTTTTCTTCAAAGCAAATATTGGGACTAAATATTCCTAAAGCGGTATTGAAATGTTTATAATGTTTTAAAAAAGAATGAACATTCATATGTCCGAAGAGCCTTCGGTCTAGTTTTCAGTTAAAGAGTAATAACTTTCTAAATAAAACAAGCACGGAAACTGAGATTTCCATGGTGGCCTTTGAGCTATGTTTTTAGGCACTAATCTCAAATCATAGAAGAAGTGTGTTTTCAAAACATAAGAGTCAGTATATTTTATGTGCTGGCAGCGTGAGGTAAATCATTGTATCATCACTATAGCTCTTAAGTGATGGTTGTTGGTTAGAGAAACTCCCAAATAAATTAAATGTATTTTATATATAAATCAATTTATTTGTATTTTTAAATTAAGAGTTAATTGTATCTTTCTATATATTAATATTTCATAACATGATTTCAAACAACTTTTCTTTATATTGCACTTGCTTTTAATTTGCTTTATATAGAAATGAGTCAGTTATATTGAGTTAAATAATTTATGAGTTGAACAGATCAAAGGTAAGTGATTCTTCTTACTTTTTTCAAGCTTAAGTTGTTTTAGCATTTCAACTCGCATACTCGTAAATTCAATGTACCGATGCCAGTTGACTTATATTGTATCATGACGCAAACAAAGGTAACGTGGATCGGCAGCCAGCGCACCGTTGATCCAGTTTAGCACTCTACAATAAGTTGGTGAGCATCTTTACATTTCAGATGAATCCTTTTATTGTTTCTTTTCAGTACTTTCATTATTAGGATGTCGTGGGGCCTGTCCCAACATCCTTTTAGTTAAAGAGGCTTCATAGATTGACAACGAGATTTGAGTCCTTACGTCTTTTCAACTTCTTCTATTTATTAAGACTTGGGTTGAAAATTTTAATCAATTGAATGTTTTAACCCTTTACAACATTCATAGTTAGTATGCTGATCACTTCTAGTGAGTTTTTTATGTTTATAGCTTATGATCATTTTTCATTTCGCTGAGTTAGTAGTTAAGGAGCAAGACAAAGGATACATCCTAAGGCCAACACTGGTCATTGAGTGACGGGCATATGTGTCAGACCCAAATCAGGGGCGGACTGGCACCCACATTTACCTCCTATGTGAGCGAAACCAAAACCATTAAACCTTAACATTTTCAAAAATGTATACCAACAAGAAAATAATGCGGAAGACTTAAACTCATAATAAAAACAATTCAATACTATTATTATGCTCCCCAAAATTGGAAGTAATCATCACAAGAAAATCTATTCTCAAATTACCTTAACTAAGAATGGCTAAGAACAAAATAACTAAAAAGCTAAAGCTAGTCATGCCGGAAGTTCAAGGCATCAAGGACTTGAAGAAGAAGACCCAGTCCAAGCTAGACGCATAGCTCACCCTGAATTTCCGGTGAAGTGAAGACTGGTAGATTGCTGTTGAGTTGAAGTTGTTGAGTTGAAGGTGACGGAACGTTTGCTGCATACCAAATAACAAAGAGGAAACATAAAAGTAGGGGGTCAGCTACAACCACAGTACTGAATGAGTAGATATCCTCGGACAACTCCAAATAGGGAACAGGATATTAAAGCTATGCGGTTTCAACTACTGCCTTTTATTCTCTTTTCTTCATTATTAATAAGTAAATCAATGAACAATACTCCAACATGTAGCAATAACAACATGATTAATTCAATACTACAATCCGGGTTCACACTGAGGCCTCAAGCCTAATACCATATCATTTGGGGACATTTAAGGGTCTAGTTGAGTATTTCCTTATCTTTCAGAGTCATTATCGTTTCAAGATTCATTATCTTTCGTCTTTTGGTCGGTACGTGACACTCCGATCTCATTTCTATCTGGTGCGGAAGTGGCACTCCGATCCCATATATATCCTGGTACCGGAACGTGCACCCGATCATATTCTATACTGGTGTCGGAACGTGACACTCAGATCCTCATATAGTATTTTGGTACCGAACGTGGACACTCCGGATCCTCATATTCTTATCTT
The DNA here is from genome assembly GCA_027704765.1 of Solanum habrochaites. Lineage (NCBI taxonomy): Eukaryota > Viridiplantae > Streptophyta > Magnoliopsida > Solanales > Solanaceae > Solanum > Solanum habrochaites. The sequence goes on from JAKWJA010000206.1 coordinate 138,962, forward strand.
CTGGTACCGGAACGTGGCAACCCGATCTCATATTTCTATCCTTGATACCGGAACGGTGGCACACGATCCAGGATTCTATCCTGGGTCGGAACGTGACACTCCGATCCTCATATTCTATCATGGTACGGAAAGTGGCACCCGATACATAATTGTCTATCCTGGGGTCGGAAACGTGACACTCGATCATCATATTCGCTCATGGTACCGGACGTGGCACCCGATCACAATAATTCTATCCGGTGTCGAACGTGACACTACTATCCTCAATTCTATCCTGTACGGAACGTGGAACCGATCAATAATTCATCCTGGTGTCGGAACGTGTGACACTCCGATCCTCATATTCTATCCTGGTACCCGGAACGTGGGCACCCGATCATAATTTATCCTGGTGTCGGACGTGACAACTCCGATCATCAACTTCTATCCTCTGGTACGGAACGTGGACACCCGATCCCTAATTCATCAAGCTCTTTTACACTAAGGCATAACATTCACATTATATATGTATCAAGCCTTCTTTCATTCTAAGGCATTCATCATTCTCATTATATAATATATCAAAGTGAAATATCGGTTCTTTCAGATTGAGATTTGGGATTCAATAACTCATCATGCTTTGTTAATCATCACAATTTGATAATCATAATCATGCAAAGCACACTTACGACATTAGCAGGGTTACAATCTTATCAACAGATAATATTCACTTATTAAGAGTCACTACGACTATCGTAACATTAAACCATACCTAACTCCACCGAAGAATCGTGATCAAGCAAGCAATTACGCATTTCTTGTTTGTCCTCTTCGTTTCTCTCTCTCCGCACTCGTTCTCCTCTCTTTTTCTTTCTGTCTTTGTTCTTTTATTTTCTTCATTCACACCTCTTTCTTTACCCTAATTAATATATAATTAAGAATATAAAAGATGGCAATAAATAACCACACTAATTAACTAAGTTACCTCTTAACCACAAGTAATTAGATTATTAACATTAACCCTCTAATTTATAATAAAGCAGGAATAGTCAAAAACGCCCTTCTTAAAACGTGTAAGGAATCCGACCCAGGACTGGGATTGCGTATCCAGTGACGGGCGTCGCGCCTGCGACGGTCCGTTCCTGAGTGTCCGTCGTGCGACACCAGAAAGTCATCTTCAGGGGATCGGCCGAAGCCTGTTTGGACGGGCCGTCGCGCTGCGAACGGTCCGCCTGACACTCCGTCACGACGTTGCAGAGACGTCGATTTTCAGTTACCCCAATTTCGAGTTTCTAAGTTTTGAAAAAGAACATCCACGACGGTCCGTCGTGCCTGTGACGTCGTCGTGGCCTCCTTCACCGCGCAGTTTTTCAAGAAGAAATATGTGCCAAAACGACCTAAACAGGTCGGTACAATGATACCCAATGTACCCATCGTCGTCCAGCGAACGATCACAAGAAGGAAAAAAAGTGCGAAAAGGAAAGACCTGAATCCGTTAAAGTAAAAGATGTGGGTATCTTCCGAATATCTGCCTACTGTCTCCCAGTGGCTTCTTCAACCGGGCGATTCTTCCATTAACTTGATGGATGCAACTCTCTTGACGCTCACCATGCGAAGTTCTCTATCTAAAAATAGAAACGAACAGGTTACTATATAACGGGGGGGGGGGGACCAACAAAAAAAAAAAATTCTCATCAACAACACTAGTCAACGGATAAGGTAGTTTCCATCTCATGGGACTTTTCAACATGGACACATGAAAATACGGATGCACTCCGGACAGCCCTGGGGCAAGGCTAATTCGAAGCCACCGGCCCGTATTCGCTTTAGAAATACCTCAAATGGTAATATGACCTGGACTTAGCTTACCTCTTTGCCAAACGACATCCACCCACTTCATGGGTGAAACACTTCACAAGACTTGTTCAACTTCCATGAAACTCCAAGTCTCTAACCTTCCGATCTGCATACTCCTTTGTTACTTTGCACCGCTATAGAGTTTTATTGAATGCCCTTCAACTTTTATACGAATCCCTAAGAGATCGGTACCCCAAGGTCTAACCTCGAATGCATCAAACCAACAAATCGGAGATCTCACGTCCTCCATTACAATGCTCAAATGGAGCCAACAAATACTGGAGTGGTTTAGCTATTATTGTACGGAAAAACTCTGCAAAGGTAAGAAGCTATCCCAATGGCCGACCAAACTCTATCAGCATGCGCGAAGAATGTCCTCCAAACACTTGAATCGTTCGCTAGACTGACATCGCGTCAGAGGATGGAACGCGGGGGACAAGGTCCAACCTAGTACCCAATCTCTGCAGCAATGTTTTCCAAAAATTAGCAGGTAAAACTGACGATACCTCTATCGATATAATGGATCAGTGCGAACCCCATGCAATCGGAAACGATTTCTGAGATGTAGTTTTGGCTAACTTTCCTGCATTGTAAGTCACCTTAAACGGAATGAATGAGCAGACTTCAGTTAATCGTCCACACTCACCCAAATGGAGTCGCAACTTGCCCAATGTCTTTGGAAGACCAACCACAAGCATTGCCATCTCTCCATTATTATTGCAGGAAGGGGCATTTCTTTGAAGTGTTCCTCAGGGGCCTTTGGTGTTCATATTTCACTGTTGACAGTTTGGACACGTGTCAATAAAGTCAACATATTGCGCTGCATGTTACCCACAAAAGTGTGTTTTAGGTCGCATACATCTGGTTGCAAACGGATGTATAGAATACCTGAACTTGAGCTTATGCCAGATAGTGTTGATCAAATCATCAATGCGGGGTACACCAACCCGTTCCTTTAATTCAACAATCCTTCTCGTCGATTGTGCTCTAGTAGCCTCTCCTCGCAACACTTTATCTCGGATGCGCTAGTTCTCATCATCAAAACTGTTTTCCTATCTTGTCAAGAAAAGAGATCTTGACTACCACACTAGCAAACAATCCTCCCTTCTCATTATTTCCATACCTCACAAGTCGTTGCCAGGGTAGTCTGAAGCCTATCTGCAATGGGCGTCTTAGAGGCTTGCACAATGAGCTAGACTTCCATGCTTCCCGCCTCTACACAAGGCATCTGCCACAAATCGCCTCCCGGATGATACAAAATAGTGATGGTCGTAGTCCTTCAGTAGTTCCATCCATCTCCGTTGCCTAAGGTCACTCTTTTGAGTAAAGACCTACTGAAGGCTACGAGGATCCGTGTAGACCTCACAACGATAACCCCCTATAAATAGTGTCTCCATTGCTTCAATGCAAACACTACCGCGGGCAATTTAACTCCATGGGTGGATAGTTACTTCATGCACTTTTATTGCTTGAGGCATAAGCAATAACGTTCTTCTCTTGCAGATTAGCAAGAGCAACCAAACCCGCATAGGATGCATCACAAATAACAATGAAGTTCTTACCCTTCTACCCGGCAAAGTGAGGACTAGGTGCGGGTAGTCAACAAAGTCTAGCTTATGAAGCTGTCCTCAAATCATTGACCATACAAATGGAAACTTGGCCTAGTCAAGTTCGTCAATTGGGACAGCAATAGAAGAGAATCCTTGAAAACGGCCGGTGGGAAGGGGTAGTAGTAGCAACCCAACGAGCTCCCTTAATTTTGCACATTAGTAGGTCTACTCAATTTTCAAGACTCGATCCTTAGAAGGATCCACCATTACTCCATCTTAGAAAAACACGTGCCCAAGAAGGACACTGCATCAGCAAAACTCACACTAGAGAACTTGGCAGAACGCTTTTTCTCCCTCAAACGTTTCCAATACCATTCTCAAATGCTTTCCTCATTTCCTTCTTACTCTTGGAGATATATCAGTATATCATCAATAAATACGTCACAAAGAGGTCCAAATACGGCTTAAATATCCCGTTCATTCAAGCTCATGAACGCACAAGCAGTGGGCGTTCGTAACGACCAAAAGACATCACCACAAATTCGATGTCCATAACTCGTTCGAAAAAGCAGTCTTTGGCACATCCGTTGCCGATTTTCAATGCATTGAAATCGGATATCAAGGTCAATCATTAGAGGAAGAACACAAGCACCTTGTAATTGATCGGAATAAGTCATAATGCGAGGAAGAGGAGTACTTGTTGCTTAATAGTTACCTTGTTCACTGTCGGTAGTCTATGCACATCGAAAACTCCCAATCCTTCTTCTTCACAAACAAAACCGGGGAGACACCCACAGGAGATGCACTTGTCATTCTAATGAAAGGCCCTTGGCAAAAACTCTTGAAAGTTGGGCTTTTTAACTCTCTTAAAAAACTCCGGGGAGCCATTCTTATAAGGGGGCGTTATTATAGAATGGGCGTGTAGCGGTTAAAGATCAATACAGAAGTCACTATCCCTGTCTGGGGGGCATACCCGAAGATATGCAGGGCAGACACAAGAACAACTCACAGACCAACGAAACGACTATAATCGAAGGTACTGGGTAGGTCATCCTTGAGATGTGCCAAGAAAGCTAAACACCCTACTAACCATTTTTTAAGCACGAGAATGAGATGATACGGCACAGGATTGGAAGTGTAGTCACCCTCCACACAACGGATAGTTCCCAGGGCTGGCAATGTCACAGTTTTAGATTACCATCCAAAGATCGAAAAATTTGAGAAGCAAAGTCATACCAGATTACACAAAGCTCACCCATTTATAAAATAACAAATTAACTAAGTGTTCTCCCACAAAGTTCACCAAACAAGACCTTGTACCTTTTCAACTACCCAGACTACCACCCGCGTGTAGAAACATGTAGACATGTCAAGTGAATTCACAATGCAATTTCTAGACCATTGCAAATGATGAAGATTACATATGATGAAAACGTGGGCACAGGGGTATTAATAAGATGTCCATGCATCACAAACCAAAAGATTTACCGGTGATAAAGATCAGACGCCTCCGCTCAGGTTCTCCCAGGAAAAGCGTAACAATGGGCCCTATGTTTGTCTGTCCAGCCCCTACCATGTTGCGTAGAGTAGTGGTCCCATTTTTGACATCACACTCTGCGTTGTGATGACCACCATTACCTCGACCAACACGTCCTCCGAAAAGCTAGGCCTCTACCATGACCACCTCTACCTCTAGCGAGTGGGGTTCTGTAACTTGGTTTGGACAATACTCTGATGTGTCAAACTCCCCACATCCATAACACTCGGGGTCATGAAGAGTCTCTCGGAGTAGTGCTGACCGTTCTGAGGCGGGGACCCCAACTACAGTGTAGTTGAAGACGGAATTGGTGACTTGAGTAACCTCGGATATCTAGTCCTCTAGAGTGAAGGAACAAAACCCACTTTTTTTGAAACATCGCCTCCCCTTCGAAACCTTTTCGATGTCGATGTGTGGTGAAGTCGTATGGATTCAATCTTCCACCTCTATCAACAAAGTTCTACCACCATAGGAAGGATTGTTTCCGTAGCCGCTATCCTGTAAGGCTGAAATCCGCAACTCGACCAACCCCTTCACAAAAGCGAATCCGTTCTTGTGGACTGAAACAAAGTTGGGTGGCGTATCTGGATTGTGTTGCGAAATTTAGCCTCATACGAGGTAACTGTGATCCTCCCTTGCTATAGACTCAAGAACTCGTCCCTTTTTCTTATCTCTCAAAGTCATTGGGATATTACTTCTCCTAAACAAGCGTAGAGAATGATTCCCAAGTCATAGGTGGTGCCTCTGTTGGTTGACCCTACAACATGTGGACCGCCACCACATTTTGGCAGTTTCCCTTGAAACTGTGATAGCTCACGAAAACTCAACGCCAAACCGTTCTTACTATACCCAATTTGTGTAGTAGCTCAATGGACAACAACCAGAAAATCGTAGGGTATCATCTGATTCTGCGCCCTTAAAGACTGGCGGTTTTATTTCAGAAACTTACTGAAAAGTTCATGCTGATATTTGTCATAATAGGCCCAGTCGTCAGACGTGGAATGTGGATTCCCCAATTGGCAAATGATGCATCCATGCGGGGAGCAATAGTAGCCGCATGTCGTACTCTGAAACCGGAGGTGTTGGGTCTGTAAAGGAAACAACTGGAGGTGCCTGACCCTGATGGATAACACACTAAGATAAGCAAGTCAGTACTGGGTGATCATCTTGGGGTGGTTGGGGTGGCATTTCCTCATAGCCCTTGTTCATTCTCCCTTCCTCCCCCTCTCTTATCACCTCCTCGGTCGGTGGAGGAGTCACCGCCCTGTATCAGATGGGTAGGTGCTTGTCATCTTCCTCTAGCGGAGTTCCCCTCCACGACCTCTCCCACGGCCTCTTGCCGTTGCTCTTCCTCGAGCTACAGCCCCAGTTGGCTGGCTCGTCGTTTTGTCTTTCGTGTTTGCTGCCTGGTTAGCGGTCGTTCTTTCTAGGTCTCAACCATTGCGACAATAGAGTGAAGATGGTCATGATACAATTAGTATCGCCAGAATACAATTGGACTAAAAAGGTAAAGTCAGCACGAAAGAGAATGAAAGAGTGAATTTCCTACGTCTTTAGCTCTCAGGAAAAGTATAAGGTGTTTCGTCCCCACCGTTCCTTAAAATCAATAGACTGTCTGTGTGATGATGACAATAACCTAATGCTTGAACCAAGTTTGTCACGACCCAAATCAGGGACGCGACTGGAACCCACCATTTACCTCCTTGTGAGCGAACCAACCCAATTAAACCTAACATTTAAAATATCCAAGAAAATAAGCGGGGAAGGACTTAAACTAATTAATAAAAAACAATTCAATACTATTATTATTATCCCCAAAATATGGAAGTCATCATCACAAGAACATCATCTCAAAATTACTTCACCTAAGATATGTCTTATTTGTGAACAAATAACTAAAAAGCCTAAGCTGTACAGCCGGAGAAGGTTTTCAAGGCCCATCAATGAATTGAAGAAACACAAGAAGACCCAGTCCAAGCTGACGCATTAGCTCACCTGGAATTTCCGAAAAGTGAGACTGGCAGATATGCTGTGGAGTGAAGTTGCCGGAACGGTTTGCTGCATTCACACAAATAAACAAAGAGGGATGGAACAAAGCGGGGAGGAAGGAAAACCTAAAAGTAGGGGTCAGTACAACCACAGTAATGAGTAGATATCATCGGCCACTCAAAATAGGGAACGAGATCTATCCAATAATAATTGTAAATCATACTACATACTAAACATGTAGAAATAAAACATTGAATTCCACAATAAACTAAAAACCGGTTCAAACCTGAGGAATCAAGCCTCAATTACCATTTACTCATTTGGGAATTAGTTCATTAGATTGAGTTATAATTCATTATCTTTCAGATTCATTATCTTTAAACGATTCATTATCTTTCTTCCTTTTGTGTCGGTACGTGACACTCCGATCCTCTATTTCTATCCTGGTGACGGAACGTGGCACTCCGATCCTCTATTCTATCCTGGTACCGGAACGTGGCACCCTATCCATAGTTCTACCTGGTGTTGGCGGAAAAGTGGGACCACTCCGATCCTCAATTCTAGCCTGGGTACCGGACGTGAACTCCGATTCCTCATATTATTCCTTGGTTAACGGAAAGTGGCACCCGATCCTCATATTCTATCCTGGTACCGGAAGTGGCACCCGATTCCATTTCATCTGGTGTCGGAACGTGACCTCCGATCCTAATAATTCATCCTGTACCGGAACGTGGCACCCAGATCCAAATTCTATCCTGTGTCGGAAGGGACACTACGATCCTCATATTTATCCTGGTACCGGAAGTGGCACAGATCCATAATTCTATCCTGAAAGTCGGAACGTGACCACTCCGATCCTCATATTCTATCCTTGAGTACCGGAAACGTGGCACCCGGATCCATAATTCTATCCTGGGGGTGTCGGACGTGACACTCCGATCCTCATATTCTATCCTGGTACGGGAACGTGGCACCCGATCCATAATTCTATCATGGTGTCGAACGTGACACTCCGATCCTCATGAGCTATCTGGTACCGGAACTGGCACCCGATACCCTAAGTCCTCCAAGCCTTCTTTTACACTAAGCTCATCTTATCATTTATATAATTTATGCAAGACTTTCATTCTAAGGCATCATCATTCTCATGATATAATATATCAATGTGAATTAGGGTTCTTTCAAGATTTGGGCATTCAATAATTCTCATGCTTTGTTAATCATCCCAATTTGATATCCTAATCAGGAAAGAATACAACTCTTAAGCACATGCAGGGTTTACATATATAACACATAATATTCACTCTTAAGAGTTCATACGAATATAGTAACATAAACTAACTACCTCCACCGAAGAAGATACGGGAGCAAGCAAGCAAATTCCTCAATTCTTGTTTTCCTTTCGTTTCTCTCTTCTCTACTCGTTCTCCTCTTTTATTTCGGTCTTTGTTTCTTTCTCTTTTTATGTCAAACCTCTCGTTCTTGTACCATAATTAATAATAATTAAGAATAAAAGATGGCAATAATAAACCCCACTAATTAAATTAAGAGTTACTCTTTTTGTTAACCCCCAAGTAATTAGACTTTATTAACATTAACCTCTAAACTTTATAATTAAAGAAGAAATAGTTCAAAAACGTCCCTAAAAGTTGTAAAAGAATCCGACCCGGACTGGGATTGCGTATCCAGTGACGGGCCGTCGCGCCTGCGACGGTCCGTTCTGCTGTCCGTCGTGCGCACAGAAAGGTCAATCTCAGGGATGGCCTTTATCTTTGTGACGGGGCCGCGCCTGCGACGGTCGTCTTGCCACTCCGTCACGACGTTCAGAGGTCGGATTTCAGTCCCAATTTAAGATTTCGAAGTGTTTTGAAAACAAGACACATCCCCCAGGTCCGTCGTGCCGGTGACGGTCCGTGTGGCTATTCACCTCTGCCAGTTGTTCCAGAATAAAAAATCTGTATGTTGCTCCATAACCTACTCAACAGGTCGGGTACAGCATGTGGCGGTGTAGGCTCGGGGCGTACAATGATAGGTCTAATTTAAAATTTTCTTTTAATGCAAATCTTATGAATATATATACTTCTTCATAGAAGATTTGGTTAATTTTTATTTCCAAAATTGAATAAATGGGTAACATTATTAAGAGTTTGAATAGATTAATAAAAATTATTTACTAAGCAATAGCTAATAAGCTAACCAATGATACATACTACAAGAAAATATGATACCAAATAGACACCAGGTTTCGTGTAATAATTCAAAGTTATATTAGAGCCATTTATTCAGCTGATAACCTAAACTTTGAATGTTTATTCAACTATATTGTAATTTTATTATGAGAGAGTTTGATTATGATAATACAAAAAACGTTTTTACTAGTTTTTTTCGTATATTACTTTTTATACTATATAACAAGATGGAATACCAAGATCCTCTCTGTCAATATGCATGCTTTTTTACAGAGGATATTTCAGAAATTTATTAATTTTCTTGCTTCAACTCCAATTTACCTCGTGATTTAAAATGTATACCATTCTTTGATTTGATAAAATAGTCCAGATCACCTGTGAACTTGGGGTCTACACATTGTACGTGCTTTAAGTCATTTTAAAGAGTTTCATTGCTTTGATATTGTGGGCCACATACAAACATCATTTTACATTCACCTTTTACATCATTTTACAAACGTTCAACTCCCAACTGTTTCCTATGATCCTCAGAGACATAAATGCCCCGTAAAATCCATGCAATTATGAATGAATTAAACCCAACAATTATAAGATTAGTGATAATAAATGATAATTTGATACATGTAAAAGCATAGGTCCTACATTAACCATAATTTGTCCTAGTAGAAAAATAAAAAAATTACTCTCTCAATTTCATATTTATTAAATTTATGAGATAATTCACATTCTATTGTAAGAAAATATATTAAGGACAACAATTTAAATCAATTTTTTAATTTCTACTATTTGTCCTTTCTTCATAATAATTAAGTAAGTGTTCCAAAACAAATAAAACAAACGGCAAATATGAAAAAAAGTTTCAAAATGCATGTGGACCCGGTAAACAATTCAATATTTTGAATCACTAAATAAACATAAAAATATATTAAAATTGATTGAGGGGGGGGGGGGGTAGGATATAATTGTGTTTTTAAAAACTCTAATGGCACACAAAAAATTAAGAATTTTCAAATATGGGTGGAGGGGGGGGGGTCTGGGGACCCAATACAATGATAAACGAATAAATTATTGCCTGAAGATTATTTAATGTTAATAATATAATTATCATCCTTTTATATTTAAACACAAATAATAAATATGAATATTTAAAATCAAAAAACTATTTAAATATTGTTAAAGGCTTAAGCTACTCTTAATGCTATAACATTAACTAAATTATCACTAAATATTTTATGGTAGTAAATCTTACAGCAAAATAAAAATCTATTTCTACTAAATATCTATTTTGTTAAAGTGGTTCTATATACGGAAATCCACAAATCCAATCGCTAACTCATAAATATTTAGTTTTAAAAAAAATCATCCCTGAAAATAGAAGTATATTTCAATTTTCCTATATAGTTCTAAAAGATGTACGTTGATCTATTACATATAAATATTTTTGTCCTATATCGTAATAGGTGAAAGTTTTTCATGATATTAGTTTCACAAATAATGACAAAGGAGAAATCAAATGTATGTTTAATTACTTTATTTTAAAGTATAGCTTAGCAAAGAATTAAATTTACTTTCAGCAGTACCTAATAGTACGATTTAAATAAATAAATAAAAATGTGGTTTTACTAATAATTTAAATTTTTAAATAAGATATTCAGTGCATCTATAAAAAAAACTTTTCACGACTCAAAATGAGTCGTGTGACACCCACCCTTACCCTCCTAGGTGGCGAACCAAGGAAACCAAATCCCAACATCTACCAATAGTTCAACTATGAATAATCAAATAATGCGGAAGCTCTAAAACTTATCAACAATCGTTTTCTCAAAACCTGAAAGTCATCACAACAAGGAAATCTAATCTCTAACTACTATCTCTAAGAGTATGAAAGACACCAATATAAATTAACTAAAGTAATTTGTGTCCAAAAACTAAGGAAATTAGATAATGACAAAGAGAATTCAACCCAAGCTTGAATGAATAGCTCACCCTTGAACCTGAGATGTCGAGACTTGCTAGAGCTGAGGAAAATTCGAAGTCATTGTAACACTCGCCGAACTCCATAAAAGGAAAACAAAGAAAAACACAAGTAGGACTCAGTACGGGGCAACATGTACTGAGTAGGTATCATCAGTCAACCCAAAATAGAAACTAATATACAATGAATAATAATATGAACTCAACTATAGAACTTAACAGGTGATAAACAACAAAAAACATGAACAAGTGTCGATAACACTAATGTTAGTATAAAATAAGTCAAAATATCAAGATCATCCATGAGAACTCATGCCTCTAACAAAACCATTAGGGAATTGAGTTCTTTGAGATTGAGTACATTCCGTTAATTCAATATGTTTTTACTTTAAATTTATCGTTCAAAAGGTGACACCGATCCATTATATAATGTCGAAACGTGACACTCCGATCAAAGAATACCATATCGGAACGTGATACTGTAATCCAAGAATACCGTCTCAGAAAGTGACTCTCCGATCTAAGAATATCGTGTCGGAACATGACACTCCGATCCAATTATATCGTGTTGGAAGGTGACACTCTTATCCAATTATACAACTAATTTATCATTTATTATCACCCCTTTATTTTTATTGATAATATTTCATTAATCCTTCATTATTCAAGGCATCACTTTGATAAAGAGGGTTCAAGAATATAAATTCCACGGTCTCAGAATTGCAGATCAATTGCTAAACACACAATCAAGCATCACAACCATACACAAGTACCTAGAAAACTTCAAAATATCATTTAATGCATATCAATCACTATTAAGAGTTTACTATCAAATATCATAAACCACAACCTACCTCCACCGATGAGCTGAAGTAAAGCAAGCTACTTCCTCGCCTCCAAACGTTTCCAATCTACCAGGTAGATGTACATAATTTTTAAGTTAACGAGTCTATAGATATCATATTACTCTATGTCTAGCCTAGACCAAAAACTCACCTAATTGTATAATCAATTTCCTAAAGTTCAAACAAAAAGATAAGTCTTAACTCCTCCAATTAGCATAACTTTAGTGGAATTTAACAAATTCAATACACCTAATATTTAACTTTCTATCTCAATATTTTCACAACTTAATTTATGATATAGTAACACAATAAATACCAAAGATTAAAAGATCGTAAAGGTTAAAGCCACTGGTTGCTGAAACCAGTGGCAATAATAAAAAAAAACAAGGTATAATTTGTCACTCTAAGTCAAATTTATATCATATATAATACTTTTAATCATTGACTATTGATAACTACCAAGACCATTAACTTTGTTAACATCTACTTCAATTCTAATGTCGTCGGTTATTATAATAGTATAATTCCTCACTTTGTTAAGTGCACGCTGCACTATTTAATTCCCTTAGTAATTATTAGGAAATCAAAAGTAATCAACAAATATGTTAATAACCAAAAACTTGTCCCCTCAAAACTCTAACGTTAAATGGTTCTCCCAATTTCTTCATATACTTCCAATTTTTATTTACACCTTAAAAATTAGTAATAATAAAGATTACGAAAAAACAACTATTACTATTTATAACATAGAGTTGGAATTTGATTGAGTTTTACCCGTAGTTGTTCCGTCAAACTTGTTGGCGATGCCAAGAACTGATAACCAAATAATACGACCCTTCTTTCTTTTATTTAATTAATTTATATATGGGTATAAATTATGGATTACTAAATATTAAACCCTATTGATTTTAATGTTATCTCTTTAACCATAAATTAAATTATCTATTTAAAATCTATAAAAAAGTATTTATGACATAAAAAGCTCTAATACCCCGCAAAAAATCAAATGGATCGTTACATTAGATACCAATTTACCCATCGTTCGTCCTCGAACGACCAAAGGATGGTGAGGGTAAAAAAGGATAGTTGTCTCAACAATTCTTTTTAAATATTACTTCTGAAGGCCTCATATCAAAAGTGTCAACCTAACTAATTAGGGATCTACACCTGCTCCCATACAATATCTCAAATGAGGTCATCTCAATACTCCACTAAGAATTGTTGTTATATGTAAACTCAACTAACAATAAAATATTTCCCAATGGACTCGTCAACAGATCGATTTTCCAACTAGACCGTGACACAATCATCAGGTTCAATACTATCCAATATAATCATCATAAAATCCTAGTCAATATTGGTTACAATCAGGAGGACAATCACAAAATCTATATACATGATATACTACTAAGGTTTCCCTTAGAAGTGAAAACACACACGGGCGTAGCAAGTGAATTATACTCTTAACCACGCCGGAATGATGTAGTTGGTCACATAATAATGTACATATCCAAGGTCGAATAACTCTATATACTCCTTTGATAGGGCCCATATCAAACATTTTCATTCATCTAACTCTATCTCTTTCTTTTTTTTAGTTACTTACAATCACAAATTTAGTCCCTATTATAATTGCATATTTCCTGATTTATTAAATCCCACATCCGCTGAAGTTAACACTCTTAACACTAATAAAACATCATAACCACATCAATCATCTTCCTGACACCTAAACCATTATTAGTGTCAAAGCTTTCTTGTCCAATACACATTAAACTATGATTATTTCTCTTTCTATTTAAAAATTTCATGACATATGTGAGACACAAACAAAGCTAATAACAGTAATTTCAAATTTATACTACCTTTCCATCGAGATAAAACAATTAAATCACCCCCAAAGTCAACTTCATACCACTTCCACCTACCATGCTTTAGTTACCATTCAAAACTATCACATATATCATGCAAACACTTAGTAAAATTCTTGGTCACTCAAGTTATTATGTATAATATAAATTCATAACATTAATTCACCATTAAATGTCTATATAACACCTCATAACATTGTATATAGTTCCATCATATCAATAGAGTAGTATTAATTCAACTCTAAATTCTTAATAACCATTTAGAATTGTATATCACCTTGTGCGTCATTCTTAAGTCATCTATCTTAATTTGAGCAATCTAACCTCACATAAAACTCTAAATTTTCTATACCTCACTATTAACACCCAAATCAAAATTCAATCATTAAAAGAAATCAATGATATACCCCTCATAAGTCTGTATAAAGCTACTGCACATCTCACAATCACATCTAAATTCATAGACAAAAATCAATACAACCTTCCACTACATCCCAAGGATTTATATGAGAGGTCTATTTCCTTCACCTCCCTTACATTATACCCATGTCACAAACTTCAAATACCTTGAAATCATCGATACAACAAATTGTTGTTCGTTTTGCTAACTGACTTATCAATCTTATTCCTTGACCAACAATCTATAACATTTTACCTTATACTCTAAAAAAAAACATTAAAATGAAATCCTTCCTTCAATCCTTTAATAATCAACCGTAAAAAAAATTCAATTCGAACTATGCATAAGTCCTTCCATATGTTTAATATCTTAAATAAATAATATATTATTATTCCTTTTTTTTTACCTCAAATATTCATACCTTGCCACCAAAAAAGTAGATTCACAATGAAAAGCCATGACTAATACCTTGAAGATTTTTATGATTTCACATATCTTCACTTATCATTGATCGCCTCTTCATCGATCTTACTATATCCTTCGCTAAAAATTCAACCGTAGTAATTAGCAAACCCAAAATCACAAGATAACGTATCATCACACTCGATCTGAACGTATGTACACTTTTTTCTTAAATCTTATTCGATCGTTTTTAGCCAATTTGCTAAACCTCTTCCACTAAAACCATGACCATATTAATATATATGAAATCACCTGTCTTTGAACCCATGACATGCTCCAATAACAACTTTTCACCTCCCCAAAAGCCATATTATACCAGATTTTAAAGTATTAAGTCTTACAAAATTATTGGCTTAGGAATTGACATCCATATCCAAGGGACACTCTCCTACATGTACAAAAGGTAGACTACTTATACACACTGTCTTTCAACCTAAGGCGTCTACTACCACATTAACTTCGCCAAAACGATAAACGATAGTCATTCGATCATCATTGAGAACTCTAATCATATGCATTGACTTAAATTAAGATTCCTTTTATTAAATATTATACTAAAACACCTCATAAAAAACACTATACATACAATGCCTTTACAATTTTAATGCAAGTACCACCCAAATGCAATTGTTGTTCGAGACCAAAAATGACCTTGCAGACTTCCTAATCCAATCTCACCGATTATAATCAACCACCAAGATGTTAGGAACACGTAGTTCAAATTTTATCTCGATCCTACGGTCAGTTAATTGAGAAATATGATCTTAAGTTTGCTGGTTGGAGAAAAGGTTTGCAGCAAAATAATTTTTGTTTTCTTCTCTCTTCCCTCTTCTCTCTTGTTGAATGCTCTCTCAAACCTTTTTTCAAGGAAAAATAAAAATAATGAGTAGTTCAATTTGTCTCCCAAGATCATCCTCTATGTATACAATTATGCTTTTCCTTACAAAGTCAACACCAACTATAAATAGAATCACAATTCCAATCTTTTTTTTCCTAATAGAAATGGAAACCAAATGAAGAGAATAATTTCAATCCTTTTTCAAAGAGAATTAGGTCTAGTGTCAAACTCTTAAGAAAATACTAAATTCGATATCATAACCGGTAAAACACTTTCAAGACTTTGTTGCGACTAAAACTGATTCTAAATGAGTATTTTCGATACTAGTACAACAAACATAAATCATATATGTCATAAATCACTTTCTCTTTTTACCATCATGCTTACCTAGACATTTTCATCATCAATAAACCTTCTCCTAAACATGACACCTTAAACTCAGGTACACCAAACAAACGCAAGGAACTAACTCAATTTTATAATCACTTTCTTACTTAAATCTTTATTTTAGTTCACCCAAGTATACTCACTAAGACTTTCTTTCCCTGTAAGTTTGTCATCATAGTATCAATCTACCTTTGAAGCTTAAGATAAAATCGTGAGTCCTCATTCAGAACCCTCAAGATACATTTCACAACATAAATATATTATTATTGTACCAAAGATCCACCGCTAAAATATTTCTTAAAAATAATGCAATCCAAGTGCCCATATTAATAGACTAGTTGGTTTCTCAAATGTGAAAGCAACATCAAATCTCATTATCTAAACATGTCATACTAGTAATTACTTATGAAGTAGTTTATATTCACACTTGACAATCCATGTATTCATTTATACGTAACACTAGTACCGTAACATGTAAGGTCATTAAATTCATCACTAGAACAAATCATACTTATCGAGAAGATCGTACCCAAATAGCCCACACATTTCTACCCATTGAATATCTGTAGAACATTATCGAATTTGTCTTGTCTTTAGCACAAGTTATATGTGTTTTAGTAGTCATATCATGACCTTCTTTAATGTACAATCAATAAATGGCATCATAGTAAAGATTCGAACCTATATTGTCGCAACCTAATTTTAGCATTCACTATACAATTCATACATGTTATGAAAACTTTATTAACTATAATTTCCAAAGTAATGATGTTCATTTTCTATCTCTCTCTTACGAAAATCAAATGTCACAAACTCGACACTAAGCCTCTCTACTATATTCATTTTATGAAGCACCTAGAACAATCAACAATGAAAGCACAAAAATCTTTATGATCAATATCTATGAAGAATGGGGGTTTCAACTTTAATAACGTGATAAAAAGATCATACTGTATAGTCACTAGTCAATACATGCCTATATTGATTCACAAAGAATAACCTATCTATTTCTAAGGACGGATCCTCACTTGTTAGCGTTGGTGTTTCCAATTCTACTACTCTAGTACTAGACATATGCGAAATAGAGTGAAGAAGATAAGATATCAATTTGTATCACCTAGATACCAATTGAATTCAAGTAATAGCACGAAAGAAAGAAGGAATGAAGTTCCTAAAGTCCTACAACCTCTCGAAGAAAAGCATAGACGTCCCCATACCGTTCCGCAAGGCTCTACTACACTAGTCCTTGTGTGATCAAATCACTGAACCAAACGCTCTGATACCAAGTTTGTACTACCCAAAATGAGACATGAGTGGCACCCACACTTACCCTCCTAGGTGGGATAACTAAGGAAACCAAATCCCAACATCTACCAAAAGTTCAACTACGAATAATAAAATAATGGGGAACCTCCAAAACATATTAACTATCGTTTTCCCAAAATCTGAAAGTCATCACAACAAGAAAATCTAATCTACAATTACTAAGTCTAAGAATATCAAATACACAAAAATAAATGAACTAATGTAATCTGTATTCTAAAACTATGGACATCAGATATTGACAAAGAGAATTAAAACCAAGCTTGAATGAATAGCTCACACTTTTTCCTGAGATGCCGAGACTTGCTAGAGCTGAGGGAAATTCGAATTCATTGGTACACTTGCTGCACTCCATAAAAGGAAAACAAAGAAAAATACAAGTAGGGCTCAGTATGGGGAAACATTTACTTAGTAGGTATCATCAGTCAACCCAAAATAGAAACTAATATACAATGAATAATAGTATGAACTCAACTATAGAACTTAACAAGTGATAATCAAACAACATGAACAAGTGTCGACAACACTATAAAAAGTATATGATAAGTCAACAATATGAAGATCATCCATGAGGACTCATGCCTCTAACCAAACCATTTGGGGATTTGAGTTATCTGAGATTGAGTACATTCCGTTAATTCAATGTGTTTTTCCTTTAATATTATCGTGTCGGAAGATGACACTCCGATTAAATTATATTGTGTTAGAAAGTGACACTCCTATCCAAGAATATCGTATCGGAACGTGACACTCTGATCCAAGAATACCATGTCATAACGTGACACTTTGACCCAAAAATACCGTGTCAGAACGTGACACTCCGATCAAATTATACCATGTCGGAACGTGACACTCTGATCAAATTATACTATTAATTTATCATTATTATCACCACTTTAAATTCATTGATAATATTTCACCAAGCCTTCTTTATTTAAGGCATTACTTTGATAAAGTGGGTTCAAGAGTATAAATGTTACGGTCTCAGAATTTCAGACCAATCACAAAACACACAACAAAGCAACACAATCACATTATCAAGTACCTATAAAACTTCAAAATATCATGCAATCCATATCAATCACTATTAGGAGTTTACTATCAAATAGCATAACCAATAACCTACCTCCACCGATGAGCTGAGGTAAAGAAAGCTACTTCCTCGCCTACAAACGTTTCCAACATACCAGGGATATATACATAATTTGCAAGTTAACGAGTCTATAGACATCATATTACTCTATCTCTAGCCTATACTTTAAACTCACCTAATTCTATAATCAATTTCTTAAGTTCAAACCAAAGGATAAGTCTTAACTACTCCAATTAGCATAACATTAGTAGAATTTAACAAAATCAATACAAATAATATTTAACTTTCTACCTTAATATTTTCACAACTTTGTTTATGATATAGTAACACAATAAATACTAATGATTAAAAGATCTTAAAGGTTAATCCACTAGTTGCCGAAACCAGTGGAAATCTCAAAAAAAACCAAGATATAATTTATTTCTCTAAGTCAAATTTATATCATATATAATACTTTTAATTATTTACTATGTATAACCACCAAGACCCATTAACTTTTTTAACATATACTACAATTCTAATGTCGTCGGTTATTATAATAGTATAATTCCTCACTTTGTTAAGTGCACGCTGTACTATTTAATTCCCTTAGTAATTATTAGGAAGTCAAAAGTAACCAACAAACAATTTAATAACCAAAACCTTGTCCCCTCAAAACGCTAACATTAAATGTTTCTCACAATTTCTTCATATACTCCCAATCATCCCATTTATTTACACCTTATAAAACTATAATAATAAAGATTAACGACACCCAACTATCAATAATTATAGCATAAAGTTGAATTGATTGATTTCCCCATCGTGTACGACCTGTTTATCGTGTTTGACAGCAGATTTTTTTCTAGAAAAACTGGCTGACTCGCGCTCCCACACGAACCA
This sequence comes from Solanum habrochaites, assembly GCA_027704765.1. Classification (NCBI taxonomy): domain Eukaryota; kingdom Viridiplantae; phylum Streptophyta; class Magnoliopsida; order Solanales; family Solanaceae; genus Solanum; species Solanum habrochaites. The sequence continues at coordinate 158,138 of JAKWJA010000206.1, forward strand.
TCTGGGCCGACAGACCGTCGTGGTGTCTCGTTCCAAAACACTTAGAAAATTATGAAATTTGGATTCTGAGATCGCCTCTCGAACGTCCCGGACTCAGTGGCCAGGAACGGCCGTCTCAGCATGACGCCGTCACAGACCCTTGGTACAATCTACCTCTGAACTCTGTTGATGGAATACAGCAGAACGACCTTCGCAGGCACGACGGCCCTCACAGCTGGCGGAATCCCCAAGGCTGGGTCGATTCTGTTAAATGTTGTTAAGGGGCATTTTGGACTATTCCTGTTTATATTATAAGTAGTGGTTTTTGAATCTAAGACTATCCCAATTTCTTGAGGGTTAAAGGAGATAACCTTAACTTATTAGTGGTGACTTTTTTCATCTTTTATACTTAATTCTAATGTTAATTCGAGGTAAAAAAGAGGGTTTTGGGAATACGACAAATAGAAGAACAAACAGAGGAGACGTCCGAGAGAATATGAAACGAAGAGGATCAAAGATTTTGAGGATTTGCTTGCTTGATCACAATCTTTGATGGAGGTAGTTTTATGGTTTCTGCTATTCGTAGTAAACGCTTATATCGATGATATGTAAGTAGGTAGTATGTAAAACCCTTCGTTGCTTATTGTATGCTTGTATGAATTTGATTTATACAATTTGATAAATAAATCCTATGAAGCTAAATTGTATCTTAATCTTGGAAAACCCTAATCTCCTGTTTAATGAAATTGATGATGCCTTGTATAAAAGAAGGCTATGACTAAAGTGTGAGCTTATGGAACGGGTGCCCCCTCACAACCGACACGTAGAAATTAGTGGAATTGTTGTCACGAACCCGACACGTAGAATTAGGGGGATCGGGTTCACAAACTGACCACTAGAATTAGTGGATTGGGTGTCATGACCCCGTAGTATTATGGGATTCGGGTGTAACGAACCGACCGTAACTTAAGATCGGGTGTCACTAACCGCACGTAAACAAGAATTAGGGGGGATCGGAGTGTCACTACCGACACAACAGAAATAAACATAATGAAATCTTGAAAAGATGTAATATACTCATCTAATACCCAATTTCCAAATGGGTAATAGCATTGAGCTTGAGTCCTCATGGGTGAACTTGCGGTGCTTCTTAATGATTACTAGAACTTGTTTGTTTCTACATGTTTTAGTATTGTAGTTGATTTATGATATTAACTCGAACTGTATATATAACGGTGTTTGTATTTTGAGTTGCCGGATAATACCTACTCATACTTGTGTTTGGTACTGACCCCTACTTGGATGTTTTTCTTTTTTTGTTATTTGTGGAGTGCAGAGCAACGGACGATCGTCTTCACTCAACCGCAACTGTCTGCCATTCTCAGTCACGTCGTATCTCAGGTGGAGCTAATGCTTTAAGGCTGGATGGAATCATCTTCTCATGTCTTAGTCTTGAAGTTCCAGGCATGGACTAGCTGTTTATTTATTTTAGCTTCTTAGATATCTTAGATTAGTACTTTGAGGATAGATGTTCTTGTGTAGTGAAGACTTCCAAGGTTTTTCGGAATAATTAGTATTGAGCTTTTATAAGTTTATTAATCGATTTTCATTATGAGTTTTTAAGGTCTTTTCCGCATATATTTTGTGATTATGTTGAAACGTTTGGAATTGGATAGGGTGTTCGCTCACGTAGTGATAATGTGGTGCCAGTCACGGGCCCGTTTGGTCGTACACAATAGTTTTCCGTCAAACTTGTCCAGCGGTACCAAGAACCGAGAGAAGAGTGCATGTTATTGTCTTCTATAACATAATATCCCTTCTTTCTTTTATTAATTAATTTATTTATGGGTATAAATTATGATTAATAAATAATTAAATCCTAATTAATTTTCGTGTTATTTTCCTTTAACACTAATTTATTAATTATTAAGATTACCCCATTAAATTTTACAGTTAATTACATAGTCCAACATTATCTATTTAGAATCTATCAAAAGTATTTTAAAGAATAAAAACTCTAGCACCCCAACAATAATGGGTCGTTACCAAACAATAAATAGTGTTTTTAAAAATTTTTTAAAAATGTAGTCGAAATATAGTTGCACAACAAAGTATAATGGGTCATTTGGTAAGTGTGTTAAAAAAATAACCCATCGAATGTATTAGGTAATGCAAATTAGTAAGGCACTGTATTAGTTATACTTGTATAGCGATCCATAGAAAAAAAATTTAATTTTTTATGCAAGTTTTATTTTAGTGTTATTCAAAACGTATGTAGTATAAAATACGTTTTATTTACAACTTGTCTTCAACATTATAGGAATGGAAAAAAAGTAAGAAGGACTTTGATGGTAATGAGTCTTTGACAATATATTATGGTATGCATTAAATTCTTTGTATTACTAATACCATAGGTTTTTTAGTATTATAAGGCACTCGCTACAATACCACAATACATTAGTTTATACATACATGAAAGATGCACAAACACGGAATTAATATACATATAATTAAGATGCATGCAGTCTTTTTGCTATATACACTCTACCAAACGCCCCTAAATGTAATGAGCACAGCATGATCAATTAGTGTAACTCAACATCTAATGATTTTACTTTTTAGTACTGTGAAGTTGGTGAAAAATCGATCTGAATAACAATATTGAAATAAGTATCTTTTTAGATTTGTTCAGGATGTGAAATCATGTGTGATAAGCAAACTATTTATATGTGTGTCGCATCATTAAACATTTCTCCAAAATATTTTATAAGTAAATGTTTGTGATTAAAACTTTAACTAAAGATACGTTTTATAAAGATCACGGGTCACCTAGTATTATAGTTGTTATCCTTTCATTTAATTCTTAATTTTATATTAGTCTCTTCCTAAAAACTCTAATATGGTTTTATGGAATATAAAGTTATGGGTCACGTGTTGCATTAAATAAAATGGAAATTAGGGTTTGAAATTTAAAATCATCCTTTTTTTGGAGAAACTACTATCAAATCTCATGTCCAAATATAAATTTGAAATCAAGATATCATAGAATATGTCCAAATAAAACTTAGAAAAAAAATGTTGTGTGATAAAGATAATTTCACCCTTGTTTTAACTACTCAATTAGAAGACATATAGTAGAAATAGGAGATTATGTCTTCTAAGAAGTAAAATTTTTGACATGCAATACCATATCACAAATTTGATATTGAAATGAAATCAACATTTAGACATGCGGTTTCACGCTGATTTCATAATATGAAATCTTAATTTTTTCAAAAATGTTAATTGGGAAATCTTCAAATTCAAGAATTTCCCAACAAATTAAAATTTTATGAGAACGACCGAAATTAAGTCTAATAATCATTTTTCATAATGTATATTAAAATATATAATAATCCATATCATTACTTTTGAAACCACTTATATCTTATCAACCATTATTTTTATCACATAAAATTTGTTATTACTTTTAAAAAATCGACCTTCTACTCTCCATTTATATAACCCAATCTTATTTTTCATTACTTTATTTTTACATAACCAAATTGACCCACAAATGACTTAAAGTAACAATGTTAATCTTATTCGTTCATTAATTGAAAGTGCATACAATGTAGAAATTATTCGTGGTAGTAAGGATAATGATTTTAAATACTGAACCACTACGACACTTTATTTTAACTTTCGTATTTATTTGAAATAAAGTTTGCTCCAATAAAATGTTCAAATATTAGGAATAGCTTTGCGATATGTTATTTGATTTGATACACTTTTTCTGATTTGATAAGATTGTATAAAGAAGCGACACAATTTTAATAGGTTTGCAAGTTAAAGGATCTTATTATGAGAAAACAAGTAACATAAAATGTCCAAACAAAACTTCAACTTTTCTCATAGTATCAAATCATGACTTCATATTGCATGACCAAATGAACCTTTATGTATATATATATAAACTTACTTAAATAGTTCTTATATGTATATATCTATTCAAACATTTTGTACAGATATTATAAATGCAAAATTACTAAAATCAATTCACTTCTACTATATATAATGTCTTGAGTAGATTTATTTCAAACAATAAAATAATGAAATTTATTACACACATTATTTAAGAGAGTCTCAGAACGCAACATAAAAAAGAAAAACAAATTTTTTAATCTTTAAGTCTTTAGCAAAAAACTATCAAGCAATGACAAATAGTTCCAGATCAAATCCAAGTGGTGATATGACGATAAAATATGTGATATGACTAAAAAATCAAGCTACTAACTTTTATTCGATAGATGGATATCGCAAATTTGTGAAGAAGGGTGATGATGGAACATAAGAAGCATATATTTGTGGAAGTTTAAGGAATTTTTATCGGATGAATAGTCATTCATTGTATCACCCTCCAATACTTCGGTGTCGCTTCTTTCACCCACACATTCATCCACATGGTGGTTAAAATGCGCAAATTATTTCTCATCATTTCATGTCCCAGTTCGTGCCAATTCAAACATCATTCCAATTTTTACAATTATTCCCTGACCATTATATAATAATCGCTTTCCATCCCTGAGAAATTTTCTTGGTGACCTTTGTTGGTGTTGACTACGGAGAATATTTTTCTATGACCATCTTATTTTAGTAGCCATAAAGTCATTTAAGTATCTCTAGTCAGATTTTTTTTATAATTAGTACAGAAAATGAAATGAAAATTAATGTTCAATTTCTAAAGTTTGTTATGTGTTAAGAGATTGCGTGAGTTCATGTTCCTCTAGTTATCTATTACTTGATGAGTAAAATTTGACTTGCTTGTGAACTTCTTCAGGCCAAAATTACGACGGAAGGAGAAAGGGTAAAATTAGCATGTTGACTATGGAATGAATATATCATAATGTTCTGTATTTTTGTCTTCGATTCATTAAAAAAATTTTTTTTTTGCAGAAAATACCTTATAATTAAATACCTAGAAAAGCATAAAATTTATATTATATTCTTTTGAGTTTTTTGTTTAATTTTTTAATTACTGTAATTTTGAAAAAAAATGTATTTGTTTCACATTAAAAGCATGTTTTTATTTCTTCATTTGAAAAAATGATAAGACAATATCATTTTCGTATTTTATATCAACTACTGTAGGAATTTTTTAGTTTAAAAAAATATTATCAACTTTAAAAAAAAAATAATTTAAATGTACTGAGCCTCTTAGTCGTTTAGAAATTTTAAACCGCATATTAGATTAATTTTCTTTTAGTAGATTTTGTAAATAACTTATCTGTACTTTAAAAATGATGCATAATTTTGTAGATGTATTAAAGGATGGTCTTTTGCTAGAATAATGAAAAAAGAAAGCAAAAAAAGACAATCACATAAATAAATAAACATATAAAAATATAGAAAAAGGGTAAAAGTCCCTAAATAGATTAAGCCGCACTGCTTATGAAAAAAACAAGAACGATCTGTGGAAAAACATACGCATATAAGAAGAAAAGAAAGGGAGAAAGAAATACGGAAAAGGAGGAGAACACATTTTTTACTCGAGATCTCAGTAAGTGGGGTCTTTCTTATCCTTTCTATTAATTTTTGTGTAACTATGGAAAGATTTTTAGTTTGTAAAACTTTGTATAATTTATACTAATATATGAACTTGTGAACTTGTGGTTAATAATATGTATAGTATTATACGTTCAATCATTGGACAAGCTTAGTCTTATCTTGGACCAATGATTAACTCCCAAGATTAGGATTATTAATCGTGGAACGTAACTTAACTTTGAACAGTGAAAAATAAGTGGTTTTCAACAGATAGGTTTTGTTAGTCCGCATTGATGTGTTTTGGGCCCCCCCAGTCAGTTTTCGGCTTTAATTAATTTGCATTTGATTATCATATAGGATTCAAGTTTTGAAATATTAGAGAGATGTTCAATAGTAGGTTCATTGATGATAGATAAAAATCATTATAATTAGTTAGTCAGAGAATTAAGATTCAACCCTAAAACTTTTGAAATTCAGAAATATGAGAGTTGATCAGTTTGTTGGAATACGATTTAGAAGTTTTATATAAATTTGGATGAGTTTTGGTGTCAGCTAGCAGATATACAATATGAATGTTGTTTATTTTCGAAATCATATTGTGGTTAGGTTATTTGGAATATATTTTATTGTTTGGAGTCAACCAAAAAGGAAGGGCTTCATTTTTTGGAGTCCATTGTTTCAACTATTTGAGTAAGTGAATTTTCTAAACTCTTGTTAATGTATGGAATGCGGTGTATTTCCTGTGGTATATGTGGATATATGTTGGGGAGTGATGGACTTGTGAGGGGTTTGACGGTTCCACATGAATATTCTAATGATGAAAAACAAAGGTGACACAGCAATTTGAATAATTCTTGTTGTGATGTGTTGATAATAAGACTGATTTGAAAAGTTTGTGTTTAATCAGTGTTGTGATGTTTTGTGAATTGTGCAAGTGTTGTGAGAAAGGTCATGATCCTCCTTATTGTGTGTAACGACCTGTTGTAGTCCGTTTTGAGCACAATTTTTATTCTGGAAACTGCCTGTGACGACGGATGTAAGCGCCGACCGTCATAGTCCCACTACGGCCGTCGAGAAAGGTTGGTCTGCCCATGACCTTAGATTTTGAAATTGGTACTAAAAAATCGACTGCGCTGTAATGGTGAAACGGACGTGCAGACGTTCCGTCACAATCCACGCGAACCTTCGTGAAGTTTTCGTTGCAAGAACAACTTCAACTTTTGAGAATTTAATACAGAAAAACGAGTTTCTGTATGACCGTCATGACGAGGAACAGGACGGACGTCACATCTCTGTGACGGGCTGTCACAGCTACTGATTCGAGGAGCTGCGTACGACCTGTTGACGGACCGCGCAGGCACGAGCGCCCGTCACAGGTTTCGCAGTCCCAGGCAAAATAGAGTTCCTCTACCTAACACGTTTAGGGGTCGTCTTGCATTCTTTCTTTCTTACTTAAAGATTGTAGGGTTAATATTAATAGGTCTAATTACTTGGGGTTAAAGAGTAACCTTAATTAATTAGTGGTTTTATTGTCCGCCTTTACCTTAATTATACTTTTAAATTAGGGTAAAAGAAGGAAGGGTTTGATATAACAACAAACAAAGAAAAGAACAGGAGGGAGGAGAAGACGAACGAGTATAGAGAGAGAAACGAAGAGGATAGCAAGATTTTCTGAGAATAGCTGTTTGATTTCAATTCTCGTGAGTCGGTTTGGTTTTATGTTACGATATGCGTCACGACTCTTTAATAGTGAATATTATGGTGTTGATGTATTGTAACCCTTCTGATGTGCTTAATTGTATGCTTGCTGAGTTGATTATGAAATTGCGATGAATCAAAGCATGATGACTGATTGAATCCCCAAATTCTTGAAAGAACCCTAATTTCGCTTTGATAATTATATAATGAGAATGCCGTGATCTTATATAACAGAGGCTTGATAAATTATCTAATGAGAAGATGAATGCCTTAAATGTAAAAGAAGGCTTGAGAAGTTAGGGGAGCGGTTGCCAGTTCCTGTAACCAGGCTGATGAATGAATATGAGGATCGATTGTCATCGTTCTCGACACCAGGATAGATATGATCGGGTCCACGTTCCGGTTCCGAGGATATAATAATATGAGGATCGAGTGTCACGTTCCGACCCCAGATAGAATATGTCGGGTGCCAGTTCCGATACCAGGATAAGATATAGGATCGATGTCCCTGTTCCGACACACCCAGGATAGAAAATGGATTCGGGTGGCCACGTTCCGGGTCCAGGATATAATGAAGGATCGGAGTGCCATTTTCCGGCACCAGGATAGAATAGACGGATCGGAGTTCACTTACCGACACAGAGTAGAAAGATAATAAAATCTTGAGATAATGAATATACTCAATCTAATAGAATCTTAAATTCCCCAATGCGTATGGTATGAGGTCTTAGTCCTCACGTGTGAAACTCGTTGTAGTATTGATGAGATTCATGTTGTTCTTGCTACCTTTTGAGTATTGTATTTTGATTTCATTATTATTGATTATACTGTTCCCTATTTTGCGTTGGGCCGTGAGATCTACTCTACGTGTGTCTGTACTGACACCCCTACTTGTTATGTTTACTCTTTGTTATTTGCTGTAAATGCAGCAAACGTTCCGCAACTACTTCAACTCAACAGTAGATCTAGCCGGCTCACTTCATCGAAAATTCAGGTGAGTCTAATGGCGTCTAGTCTGGCTGGGTCTTCTTCTTCATTCTTGATCCATGTAACTTCCGGCATGGAACCTAGCTTTTCAGTTATTTTGTTCTTAACATTCCATTTAAGTAATTTGAGAGAGATGTTCTTGTGAATGATGACTTCCTCCAGATTTTGGGATACTAATAATTTATGAATTGTTTTTATTAATGATTTAGGTCTTCCTCTTCCGCATTATTTTCCTGTTGATATATCTGAAATGTTAAGTTTTTAGATGGCGGTTGGTTACGCTCACATAG
>JAKWJA010000207.1:0-121573 GCA_027704765.1 Solanum habrochaites
GGAATGAGGAAGTGGTTTTGATAATTAACGAAGGGTAATGATGTGCCCCGATGTTGATTGATTAGATCCACACTATCTTACAAGATGCTCTAGTTCACGGATATTCTATACATCCGGGTGCCAAGCAAGATTACCGTTGACTAAAGCAACACTTTTTGTGGAGTAGAACTGAAGCTCGACAATATGTTGATTTTGTTGCCAATGTCCAATTGTCACAAGTACAGTCATGAACACCGAGGCCCGAGAAACACTTCAAGAAGCCCCATGTCCTGAATGAAGTGGAGAGATTGCATGGAACTTCGGTGTTGGTCCTTCCAATGACATTGGGTATTTGATTCTATTTTGGTAATCAGTTGACAGATTCACTAGAATCTGCTTATTTCATTCCGGTAAGGGACTTACAATGCAGAGAAGTTAGCAGACTCTACATCTAGAATTGTTCGGCGAATTGCGTAGTCCACTTTCCATCATATCAGATAGAGTACCAGTTTAACATTGAATTTTTGGAGAACAATTGCATGGCTAGATTTGTACGGAGGATGGACCTTAGTACTAGCATTTCAACCCTCAGACCGATGGGCAAGTCTGAGCGAAAAATTCAAGGTTTTGTGGAAGATATTCTTCGTGCATGTGGTGATAGAATTTGGTGGTCATTGGTATACTTCTTACCTTCAGCAGAGTGTTTCATACACTAATAGTTATCACCATTTGATATTTCCTCCTTTCGAATTGTAGGGAGGAGATGTAGTTCTCCCATTGTTTGGTTGGATGCATCTTCGCGGTTATACCTTGGGGTACCTTACCTTTTGAGGGATTTCTTGAGAGGAAGGTTACTCTATTCAGAGAAAGCTTTTAGCGGCTCAAAGTTAGATAAAATGGAGTATGCAGATCGAATGGTTAGGCCTTGTAGTTCATGAGGTGGCAAGTTTTGCTGCAGGTTTCAACCCATGAAGGTTTGTGATCGGGTTTTGGGTAAAAGAAGGAACTAAGCCGTCAAGGTATATTGGACCATGTTGAATTACTTAAGCGAGTAGGGGAGTTGGCTTTATGGAATTATCCTTGCCTCCAGGCTGCCATGGATGCACACCGGTATTTCATGTGTCTATGCTAAAGTACCATGGGGATGGAAACTACATCATTCGTTGGGAATTCATTTCTTCTTGATGAAACATTTGACTTTATGCCGGAGGAGCTTTTGACATTCTAGTAGAAAATTGCGCAAGTTGAGATCAAGGTATATTGCTCCATCAAAGTTCAATGGAATAACGACCAATTGAAGAGTCCCAACTTGGAAAGGAGGCCTGATCTGCAAAAGATGCCCAATCTGTTTACAGATTCAGTACTCCTTTTGCCCATTTTCGGTGTTTTCTTCTTATGACGTTCGAGAAGAATGATGGTAAATTGGTATCTAATGTACGACCTGTGGTATTCTGTTTGAGCAGCAGATTTTATTTATGGAAAAACTGGCTGAGTCGAACGGATCCTCCGAGAACCATCATGGGCACGGTGGTTAGCCTAGGGGGTCTCCGTTCCAAACACTTTAGAAGTTAGAATTTGGTTTATTATATCTGTCTCTGAACTTCATAGGAACGGGGCGGTGGCAAGACGGACCGTTCCCCCTCGGCATACGAGCCGTCCACAGACCCTTGATCAATCTAGTCTCTGAACTCTGTGACGGAAGCAGCAGACGGACCTCGCGGCCGACGGCTCGCTCACAGACTGCGTACTCCCCAGCTGGTCAGATTTCTGTTAAATGTTTTAAGGGGCGTTTGAACTATTCCCTGCTATAATTATAAAGTTATGGTTGATATTCATAAATCCAATTTCTTGAGGGTTAAAGGAGCATAACCTTAAATTAATTATGTGGGTTAACATTTGTTAATCTTTTATTCCTAATTATATGTTAGTTAGGTAAAAGAAAGAGTGGTTATGGAATAATAAAAATAGAAGAGAACAGAGAGAGAGAGAGGGTAGTAAAACGAACGAGATAAAGAGAAGAACAAGGGGGAAATGCAAATACTTTGAAGATTTGCTTCTGATACACGAATTCTTCGTGGAGGTAGGTTATGGTTTATGCTATTCGTGTAGTACCTCTAATAAGAACTGATATGTATTGGGTGTATTGTAAACCCTTTATATGCTTAATTGTATATTGTATATGAATGTATTACAAATTGTGATAAGTAAGTCATGATGAAGATATTGAATCTTAAACATCTTGAAAAAACCCTAATCTGTCTTGTTATTGAGATTGATTATACCTGGATAAAAGAAAGCTTGTTAACTAAAAGTGACAGGGAGAGTAGTGGACCGGTTGGGTCACGAAGCGACACGTAGAATTAGGGGATCGGGTGTCACGAACTGACACGAGAATTTAGGGATCGGGTGTCCACTAACCGACACAATAGAATAGGGATTCGGGTGTCCACAACCGCCCCACGTAGTATAATGGAGCGGATTGGCCACGTACCGACATGAAGGAAGATAAACATAATGAATCGAAAAAACGTATCATGCTCATCTACTAACCTAATTCCAATAAATGGGGATGGAGTTTGAGGCTTGAGTCCTCAGATGGGGAAACTTGGCCGGTGCTTATTAATGATTGTAGAACTTGTTTTACTACAATGTGAGATTGTAAGTTGATTTATGAATTATTTGATATATCTATTTTCTATTTTGTAGTTCCGATGATACCTAAATCATTACGTGTGTTTTTATACTTACCCCTACTTGTATTTTTCTCTCGTCTTTGTCATTTGTAAGAGTGCAAAGCAACGCCATTGTCTTCAACTCTCAGCCAACATATCTACAAGTCGTCATCAAGCCAAGATTTTCCAAGGGTGAGCGTTATTGCTTCTAGTCTTGGACTGGATTCTTCCTCCGTCATGTCTTGATGCTGACCTATCCGGCATGGACTAGCTTTTATTAGCTATTTTAGCTTCTTATATACTCTTAGATATTAGTAATTTGAGGATAGAATGTTCTTGTGGTGATGACTTCCTTTCCAGGGTTTTGAGAATAAATAGTATTGAGTTTTTATAAGTTTTTAATCATTGTTCGTTAATAATTTTAAGGTCTTCCGCATTTATTTTGGGTTTATTTTCTGGTTGAAACTTTGGGAATGATGGGTTGTTTCGCTCACATAATAGGATAATGGTGGTGGCCAGTCCCGTCCCCGTTTGGTGTCGTGACAAACTTGTATAAAGAATTAGGTTCGTTGGTCGCATCACACAATAATCAGGTCTAGTAAAGGTTTTAAGGAACGTATGGGGGACGCCTTTTACTTTTCTTTGAGGAGGCTATAAACTAGAAAATTTCATTCGTTCTTTCTTTCGTGGCTATTAACTTGATCCAAGTTGGTATCTAGGTGAATACAAATTGGTATTGACCATCTCACCTAATTTCGCAGATGGCTAAACTAATCAATGACGCCCACCACCAGCGACCGGCTACAGTGGCGTCTTAGCCAGCCAACTTGGGCTATATCTCGATATGAGCAGTGGCAAGGGCCGTGGGTAGAGGTCGTGGGAGGCCGTCCTCTAAAGAGGACAAACACCTGTCCCAATCTGTACTATGGCGTTACTCTCCACCACCGCCTTAGAATTAGTAAGAGAGGGTTAGGAATGGAAAGTGAGCAATGCAGAATGAGGAATTACCACCCAACCTACCCCAGATATGATTAAATCAGGTTCTTGTCTTTCTAGTCAGCGGGTTTTTCTGATCAAGGCGCCGACAACTCCAGTGTTTTCTACACCAGCACCCAGTTCTAGAAGTACGATAGGCCGCTGCTGAGGCCTCCCCGCATGGATGCCTCATTGGAACTAGTCCCACACGTTCCCCTCGTTTTGACCTATAGGGCCTATTGATAGGCGATCACATGAACCTTCAGCAAGTTCTTCAAATTTGAAACCTCCAGTCTTCAAGGTCTGAATTCCTGAGGATGGCCCTATGATTTTCAGGGGGTTGATTTTCATGAGTGTAACTGACTACATAAAATGGGGCAGCAAGTAGATAACATGGTGGTCATTGGAGTTTGTCACCTATCAGATTCAGGCGCACGGACTCCAAATGTGGTGGCGGTCACATGGTCGAGTGTCCACACACACAGGCACCACATATGACCTTGGGCGTCATTCTCTAGCTTATTTGTGGAGAAGGTCCTCCCCCGGACCTGGAGGATAGTAGGAAAGATGAGTTCCTTGAGCCTAAGCAAGGCAGAATGACGGTCACATACGTATAGGCTAAGTTTCGTGCATTATCTAGGTATCCCCCAGATTTCATCAGTTCCCAAGACCAGGATTCAACGACCGTTTTGTGAAGGCTGAGGTCTATCTGCGGATTTCAGCCTTATGCTAGCGGGCTACAACAAGCGAAATCCTTCCCAGGAATTTGGTAGACTTTCGTGATAGAGGTGGAGGGAGACGCCAGATGACTTCAACCAGGCATCGACATCTAAAAGGTTTCAAAGGCGGTGAGTTTCATGGTTTTCTTACTCTAGCGGACATGGGTTCATGGAGGTTACATCAGTCCGACCAATTCAGTCTTCCCTACAGGCTGTAGTTGGGGTCCACCTAACCGAGGTCACATTTCCTCTGAGGTGTGAGTATTTTTATCCCAAAGCCATCGTCATTCTCCACAGAGACCTATTCTGACCCAGAGAAGTTTATGGATGTGGGGAGACTGGCATATTAGGAGAATTTGTCCAAAATAGAGTTATAGACCCCCAATACTAGAGTAAGAGGTGCCATGTAGAGACCGTTATCGGGAGGACGTTGTGGCCCGCGGTAATGGTGGTCACCAAAAACGGATTTGGGTGACGGACAAACTGGAGCTATACAACACCACAATGGTAGGGGCATGGCAGACCGTGATAGCGCCCATTGTTACGCTTTCCCGCTGGGCGGTCTGAAGAGGAGGCATCAGATTCTGTTATCCTGGTAATCTTTGGTTTTGTGTTGCAAATGGCTTCTGTATTAATTTGATCCTGGCTCCACATTTTCAATATTCTGCTTCATCCCCTTTGCTAATGGTCTGTATTTACATTGTGATTGCTTGACATCCTATTCGTGTTTCTACTATACTTCTACTACGTTGGTTAGTCGTATAAGTTGAAAAGGTATATTTTCGTGTCTGTTGACTTTCGTGGGAGCAATACTCATGTAGACTTGGTATCTTAGAAATATGGTTGATTTCGATGTAATTCTTGGTATGACTTGGCTACGCTCCAAATTTGCAATCTTTGATTGTAAGCAAAAAAACATTGAACGTTAGCCAACCTGGGACAGATCCGTTAGTGTGGGAGGGTGACTTCGACTTCCAATCCAGTTCGCATCGTCTCCGTTTCTTTTCTTCGTGCTAAGAGAATGTTAGTAAAGGGTGGTTTGACTTTCTTGGCACCCGTCCGGATGATACTACCCAAGTACCTTCAATTGAGTCGGTTTCGATAGTCCGCGAGTTTTTAGATGTGTTCCCTCCAGACCTTCCTGGAGTCTTCGGATTGCAAATTCCGGCACTAAATACAGTACTGTTCAGGACAGGTATCGCGCTTCCTCGCATTTATGATTTGTTTGAACAGTTACAAATGTGCTTGTGTCCCTTCTCTAGAATTGAGCTTGATATCTGGTTATCATCAAATTGAAAATACAGGCAAGCAGGGATGTTTCCAAACTGCTTTTTTTCGAACCAAGTATTGGCATTAGAATTCTTGTAATGTCCTTTGGACTTACCGAATGCCCCTGCTTTCTTTCATGAGCTTGATGAGAACGGGGATGTTAAAAGCCATATCGGGATCTCTTTGTGTTCGGTAATTTATTGATGAGTCTACTGATATACTCCAAAGAGTAAGAAGGACATGAGGAGCATTTGAGAATCGTGTTTTGGAAATGATTGAGGGAGAAAGAAAGCTTTTCCCAATGTCTCCAAGTGTGAGTTTTGGCTAGATTCAGTGTCCTTTCTTGGGGCACGTGGTTTCTAATGATGGGGTGATGGTGGATCCTTCTAATATTTAAACAGGTGAGAAATTGGGTAGAACCTACTAATGTGTCGGAAATAATAGAGGAGCGTTGTTGGGTTACCATCTACTACCAGAACCTCCGATTTGTCAGGGATTCTCTTTCTAATCGCTTTGCCCATATGACGAAGCTTGACTAGCAGAATGTTCCATTTGTATGGTCGTATTGAATGTGAGACAGAGCTTTTCAAAAACATCAAGACCTATCTGACTACCGCACCTATCCTTACCCTTGCTAGTAGAGGGGTTAAAAAAGAAGAAAAACCCCCCCCTCGGTGTTATTGGTGATGCCTCCTATTCTGGTTTTGGGTGCATTCTAATGCAAGAGAAGACGTACTCGCTTATGCTTCGAGTCCACTTAAAGGTCATGGAACATAATTATCCGCCCACGATTTGGAGTTGGCTGCGGTACTGTTTGCATTAAATCAAATGGAGACCAACTATCTGAATATGGGGTTAAGTGTGAGTCCCTATACGGATCATCGTAAGCTCCAATCTTTCTTTTTCTAAGAAAAGATTTGAATTTGAGCAACGGGATGGATGGAACTACTGAAGGACTCCGATATTACCATCTTGTATCACCCAGCAAAGCTAAATTTTGTGGCAGACGCCGTTGAGAGAAAAAGCCGGGAGCATGGGTAGTGTTAGCCACTTATCAATTTTCTAGACGCCGCCCATGTGGCTATAAAGGAGGTTCAGACTCTGGCTAATGACTTTATGAGGTTAGAAGTACATAAACGGGAGGATTTGGTTGCCCTGTGGAGGGAGATTTCTTTTTCTTGACCAGATCAAGAGAAAAAAGTTTGACGATGAGAAACGAAGCCGAATTCGGGATAATGGGTTGCACAGAAGAGCTAATAAAGCGATACTGTATGAGGAAGGTTGTTTTTGCGAATGTAAGGGAAGGGTATGTGGGTGCCCCGTGTTTGAGGGATTGACCACACTAGTCTTACAGAGGCGCATAGTTCCGGATATCTATAGCATCCGGGGTGAACCAAGATGTACCGGTG
Source organism: Solanum habrochaites (assembly GCA_027704765.1). Taxonomy (NCBI): domain Eukaryota; kingdom Viridiplantae; phylum Streptophyta; class Magnoliopsida; order Solanales; family Solanaceae; genus Solanum; species Solanum habrochaites. Next base: position 7,024 of record JAKWJA010000207.1, read on the forward strand.
TCCTAAGCACACTTTTTTGTGTAGTAGAATGAAGCTCGACATTGTTGATTTTGTTGCCAATGGCCAAATTGTGAGCAAGGTAAAGTATGAACACCAATTCCCCGGAGGAACACTTCATAGAACCGCGCCATTCCTGAATGGAAGGTGGGGGAGGAATTGGCAATGGACTTGCGTGGTGGTCTTCCAGACATGGGCCAAGTTTGATTCTATTTTTGGGTTAATTGTGGACAGATTAACTAATCGCTCATTTCATTCCGGTTACGGTGACTTACACGGCAGAGAAGGTTATCCAGACTCACCTCTCCGAAATTGTCGTTTGCCTGTGTACCACCTTTCCATCATATCAGATAGAGGAGTAACGCAGTTTACTTCTAAGTTTGGCGAACATTGCATGCGATTTAGGTACTAGGTTAAAGACCTGAGTACTCTAGCATTTCAACCTCACCGCTCAGACTGATGGGCAGTCCGGAGCGAACAATTCAGGTGTTTTTGAAGATATGCTTTCGTGCATGTGATAGTAATTTGGTGTCATTTGATAACTACTCTTACAACCCTTAGTAGAGTTTTCATACAATAATAGTTATCCTCAATTAGGATATGGCTCCTTTCGGAAGCATTGTAGGGGAGGAGAATGTAGGCTCTCCCATTGGTTGGTTTGATGCATTTCGAGGTAGACCTTGGGTACTGACTTTTGAGGGATTTCATTTAGAGAAGGTAAATCTATTCAAGAAAAAGCTTGTAGCGGCTCAAAGTTGGGCAAAAGTAGATGCGATCGAAAGTTAGGACTTGGAGTTCATGGAGGGTGAGCAAGTTTTTGCTGACAGGTGTTCACCCATGAAGGTTTGATGCGGTGTTGTAAAAGGTAAGCTAAGCCCAAGGTATAATTGGACCATTTGAAAGTTACTTAGCAGTAGGGGAGGTGCTTAAATTAGCCTTGGCCTCCAGGGCCTTTCAATGAGTGCACCTTATTATCACGTGTCTATGCTGAAAAGATACCATGGGGAGTGGAAACTACAATCATCGTGGGATTCCAGTTCTTCTTGATGAAATTTGACTTATGAGGAGGAGCCCTTTGCCATTCTAGGATAGAGAAATTCGCAAGTTGAGATCAAGGGAGATTGCATCCAGCAAGTTCATGTATTATCGACAATTGAAGAGTCCACCCCTTGGGGAGAAGGAGGCTATATTGCCAAAGAAAGATACCCACACCTGTTTAGTCGTTGTTGAGCAGCAGATTTTTTTTCTGGAAAAACGGGCTGATCGACGGATCCCCGATGAACCTCACACTGGGCACGGTGGTGGTCGTGGGGTCTCGTTCCAAACACTTAGAATTTAGAAATTTTGGGTACTACTGAGATCGCTCTCTAAACGTCACAACTGGGTGGCAGGACCGATCCCGTTCTCAGTGCCTGGACGGGCCGCACAGACTGATAGAAATCTAGTCTCCTGAACACCTTGCGGATGAGCAGCAGTAACGGACCGTCGCAGGCACGACGGCCCTCACAGACTGCGATAATCCCAGGCTAGGTCTAATTTCTGTTAAATGTTGAACGGGGGTTTTGGACTATTCCTGCTTATATTATCAATTTAGTGGTTGAATATTTTAATCCAATTTTTGAGGGTTAAAATGAGATAACTAAATTTACTTAGTGTGTTACTTTTTTTCATCTTTTATTATACTTAATTCTTTAAATTAGGGTAAAAGAAAGAGGGTTTTTGGAATAAAAAAATAGAAAGAAAGAGAGAGAGAGAGAGGGAGAACGACTGAGGAAAGAGAAGAAACGAAGAGGAAAGCAAAGACTTTGAAAGATTTGCTTCTTGATCACGAATTCTCGTGGACGGTAGGTTACGGTTTATTTGCTATTCGTATAAAGCTCTTAAAAATAGCGAATTGAATATGTATTGGGTATATTGTAAACCTTCTATATGCTTATTGTATACTTGTTGAATGTGATTACTAATTGTTATAAGTAGCAGCATGAGCTATTAAATCCTAATCTTGAAAACGCCTAATCTGTCTTGGATGAGATTGATGATGCCTTTGTATAAAGAAGGTTTGTGGAACTAAAGTGATGAATAAGTGGAACGGTGGCACCATCGACACGTAGAATTAGGGGATCTGGTTCACGAACCGACATGACTAGAATTAGGGGATCGGTGTCACGAACCGACACGTAGAATTAGGGATCGGGTAGACGAACTCGACCCTGCATTAATATGGAGCGGAGTGTCACGTACCGAACGAGAGAAATAACATAATGAATCTGAAAGAACGTTATATGCTCATCTAATTAAACCTATTCCCAAATGGGTATGGCTTTGAGGCTTGGTCGCATGGGTGAACTTGGCGTGCTTATTACTGATTGTGATCTTGTTGTTGCTACCCTGTGAGTATTGTAGTTGATTTAGTGATTTATTTGATATAGCCTGTTTTCTATTTTGAGTTGGCCGATGATACTACTCAGTAACGACTTGTGTTTTGTACTGATCCCTACGATTTTATGTTCTCCTTTGTCATTTGTGGAGATGCAGCAAACGTGCCTCTCTACTTCAACTCACTCAAGCCGCAACCTGCCAGACCTCTTCACAAGCCATATTTTCACAGGGTGAGCTATTGCTTCAGCTTGGACTGGATCTTCCCTTCCTCGTCATGTCTTGATGACTTGAGATTCCGGCATGGACTAGCTTTTAACTTATTAGCTTCTTGATACGCTTAGATTAGTAATGTGAGGATAGATGTTCTTTGTGATGACTTCCGGTTTTGGGAATAAATCTATTGAGTTTTTATAAGTATTTAATAATCGATTTTCATTTCATGAGTTTAAGTCTTCCGCCTTATATTTGGTTATTTTATGGTTGAAACTTTGAAGTGGGATGGGTTGGTTTGCTCCATAGTAAGGATAAGTGTGGGTGCCAGTCGCGACCATTGTTGGGTCTTGACAGCTTAGCCACCATTGGGGCTGTCACCGAGGAACATATTGAAAGAGCCGTGGTAGAGGTCTCGCAAAGGAGTACGCGCACTAGAGCAATAGGACCAACCCTGGTCCCAGCTAGAATAGAGTTAGTTGACTCGTCCACCAAACGATGAGGTAGTGAGAGAGGGTGAGGAGGGAAAAATGATCAGGTTCAAGATAAAGGAAGTACCACCCATCCTACCCTAGGAGATTAATTAATCAGGTTCTTACTTATCTTAGCGGGTTATCAGATCAGGCCCGACACCTCCGTGTTTTCCTCTAAACAGCACCTCAGGTTCATGGGGTAACAACATGCAGCTGCTATTGCTCCCGCATGGATGCATCTTGGAAGTAGGCATGTTTTCCTCGATTGACTACAGGGTCTATATATGACACGTGATCAGCATGAACTTTTCATTAAGTTCATAAAGTTAAACCCCATCTTCAGGTGCTGAATCTGAAATGCCCATTATTTCTGTTGATGTCATGAACTGCTACATAAGATGACATAGTAGAACGATTCGGTGTTGATTTTTGACTAGCAGTTTCACAAGGGGGATGGCCAATGTGGTGGCAGGAATCGTATATGGAGTGTCAACCGCAGGGCACTCCCACTATGACTTGGGCATCCTTCTCTTTCTTATTATGGAGAAGTATAACCACCCCGAACTTTTGAGGGATAGGAGGAGAGATGAGCTCCGAGCCTAGAGCAAGGAAGGAAAATGTCTGTTGCACTTATAGGGCAAAAATTTCGTCCCTATCCATATGCCACTCAGCTTTGCTTCAGTCCACAAGAGCGGATTCGCCTCTTTGTGAAAAGGATTGAGGTCAGATTTGCAAGATTTCCAGCCTTACAGGTAGCTGCTTGGCAAATCCTTAGAGGAAGTGGTTGACTTTGTGATAGAGGTAGGGGGGGTGAAGCCAGACGACTCACCACATCATCGACATTTAAGAAGTTTCGTAGGGAGGTGAGTTTAGGGTTCTTACTCCATATGGCAGAGTTCAGGAGGTTATACAGCACGCATCCTAGTCATTTCTTCATACAGGCTTCAGCTGGGGTCCGTCGCAGACCAGTCAACCTTTTGTCCTGAGTTTGGGGTTATCTCTCTTCAGACTTCGTCATTTTCATTTCACATAGACCTATTACTTCACTCAAAAGGATTGTTATGGATGTGGAGAGGCCCTTGGACAATTAGGAATATTGTCCAAATAGAGTAAAAACCATGTAAGTATTAGAATGTAGAGGTGGTCATGGTAGGGAAGCCGCTAGTCGTGAGACTGGTGCCAAGGTTAAAATGGTCCCGTCACCAATTCAGACGGGGTGGCGGGCAATTGAACTACTCTACTTTCAAGCGCGCTTGGTGTGGCAAGACAGACAGGTGAAACAGGGCGCCTTGTTATGCTTTCCCCCGTGAGGTCTGAACCGAGAGACATCTGATGCTGTTACCAGGGTACTCTTTTGGTCTGTGATTGGCATGGCTTCTGTAGTGTTTGATCCTTGATCCACATTCATATGTATCTTCGCTCCTTTTCCTACTGGCTTGATTTATATTGTGATTTCTTGACATGCCTATTCGTGTCTCTACTCATGTGGGTGGTCCTGTGGATATTAGAAGTGTATAGTCTTGCCTTTTGACTTTTGTGGGGAGCAATACTTATTTATTTGATTATTCCAGAGATGGTTGATTTCGATGTAATTCTGGGTATACTTGCTTTCTCCCAAATTCTCCCAATTTTGCAATCTTAGATTGTAATGCTAAAAAAAACTGTGACATTGGCCAAGCCTGGACAGATCCACTAGGGTGGGAGGGTGACTATATTTCCACTCTAGTCCGTATTAATCTCTTTTATATTCGTGCTAAAGGATGGTGAGTAGGGTTATCAGCTCTTTCTTGGAACTCTCAGGGATGAATACTTCCAAAGTACTTCGAATTGAGTCTATTTTGATAGTCGTGAGTTCTGGATGTTGTTTCCCTCCTGCGACCTTCCTGGTATGCCACGGATAGGGATTTGATTTTTTGTATTGATCTGGATCCGAAGTACGCGTCCCCCTTTCCATTCCCCCTTATCGAAGGCCCAGGCTAAGTAAGAAGATTAAAGGCCCAACTTCAGGAGTTTTAGGTAAAGGTTTTATTAGACCAAGTGGCATCCACTTGGGTGCTCCTGTTTTATTTGTGAAGAATAAAGATTGATAGTTTCGATGTGCAGCATAGACTACGGCAGCTAAATAAGGTAACTATTAAGAACACCATTCCTACGCGTTGCTGATTTGTTCGTCAGTTACAAGGTGCTTGTGTCTCTCTAAAATTGATTTGAGATCCGTATCATAAATTTAAAATACGGGCACAGCATGTTGCCCAAAGCCGCTTCGACCAGGTTGGGCATTATGAATTCTTATAATGTCATTTGGGATTACAATGCCCCTGCTGCTTTCATGAGCCTGATGAACAGGGTTTTTTTAAAGCCAATCTGGATCTCTTTGTTATTGTATTTATTGATTCTATATGATATAACTCACAGAACAGGAAAATAACATGAGGAGCACTTGAGAATTGTATTGGGGAAGTTGTTTAGGGAGAAAAGACTTTAAATGCCAAATTCCTCCAAGTGTGGTTTTTGGCTAGATTCAGTGTCTGCTTGGCACGTGGTTTCTAACGATGGGGTGGTGGTAATCCTTCTAAGATTGAAGGCAGTGAAGAAGTTGGGTAAGACATACACATGTTACAGAGGTAGGAGCTTTGTTGGGTTAGCTTAGCTACTACCGTCCGTTTGTCAAGGATTTTCTTCTATTGCTGCGCACCTGACAATTTAACTAATCAGAATGTTCCATGTGTATGGTCGGATGAATGTGAAGAACGTTTTCAGAAACTCAAAGACCTTGGTGACTACTGCACCAATTCTTACCTTCCAGTGGAAGGTAAGAATTTAATTGTTTATATTGTGATGCTCTTATTATGTTTGGGTGCACTGCTAATGCAGGAGAGAATTATTTGCTTGCTTCGAGGCAATTAAAAGTGCATGAACGTACTATCCAATCCACCCTGATGTCGGGAGTTGGCTGCAATTGATATTTGCATTAAAAGCAATGGAGACACATTATCTATATGGGGTCCAAGTGTGAATTTATACAAGATCATCGTAGTTTAAAGTATGTCTTTACTCCGAAAGACTTGATTTTGACGCAAGAAAGGTGGATGGAACTATGACGGACTATGATATTATATTTTGTATGACCCCGGAAAAGCTACTGTTGTGGCAATGCTTCAATAGAAAAGCGGAGCGATGGGTAGTTTAGCCCACTTGTAGGGTTCTAGACGCCTCATTGGCTAGAGAAAGTTCAGACTTGGCTAATGACTTAAATGAGGTGGAAGTACTAGAGAAAAGAGGACTTTGGCCTGTTGTGAGGCAAATCTTCTTTTTCTTTACAGTTAAGGGAAGGGCTAGTTTTGTATGAGAAGCTGAGCCGAATTCCGAGATATGGTATTACGAGGAGAGGCTAAATAAGCAAATATTAAATAAAGGAAGGCGTTTTGAGAATTAAGGGGAGGGTAGTGTCCCCGTGTTGATGTTGCTTCACACTATCTTACAGAGGCCTCATAGTTTCAAGGTATTCTAATTAAACCCTGGGTCAACTAAAATGTAATGTACCACACAATATTTTGGTGGAGTCAGAATGAAGCGTGACATTGTTATTGTGTTGCCAAATGCCCAAATTGTAGCATGTGAATATGAACACACCGAGCCTTGAGGGACATTCAGCGAATCCCATTTCGTGAATGAGTGGGAAAGATGCAATGGATTTCCGTTGTGGTCTTCCAAGACATTGGGTGTAAGTTGATTCTATTTTGGGTAATTGTTTGACAGGTTAATAGTCTGCGCACTTCATTCCGGTCAATCTGAATTACACTGCAGATAATTAGCCAAACTCTATATCTCACAAAGAAATTGTTCATGCATGCGTTCCCCTTTCTATCATATCAGATAGGGTACGTTAGCTTACTTCTAAGTTTTGGAGACATTAACATGTTGAATAGTACTAAGGTGAAATCTTAGTCTGCATTTCACCCTCAGACCGATGGGCCATTCTAAGCGAACGATTCATGGTGTTGGAGGATATGCTTTCTGCATGTGTGATATAATTTTGTGGTCATTGGGATATCAAATTCCTTACCCGTAGCAAAGTTTTCATACTATAATACTATGCACTCACGTATTGATATGTCCCCATTTGAGGCACCGATGGGAGGATATGTTTAGGATCCCCTCCCATTGGTTGGTTTAATGCATTTTTAGGTAGAACCTTGGGTACCAATCTTGTGAGGGAATCGTTAGATAATAAAATCATTCAGGGAAGCTTTCTAAATCTTAGAGCAAGCAGAAAGAATAGCAGATCGAAAGGTTAGGGCTTGGATTTGTATGGAGGGTGAACAAGTCCTTACGCTGAAGGTTTCACCCAGAAAGGGGTGTGCGGTTTGGGTAAGCTAGGTAAGATTAGTCTTAGGTATAGTGGTCTCATTTAAGTTCTGAGCTTGTGGGGGATGTGGCTTATAATTGGCATTGCCCAAGGACTCCTCAGGAGTGGCACCCGGTAGGTTCATGTGTCTATGCTAAAAAATACACGGAAATGAAACTATAATTATTCTTGAGGATTCAGTTCTGGTTGATGAGAATTTGTCTTAAAATGAGGAAGAGCCCTGTTCAATTTTTAGATAGAGAGTCTGCAAGTTTGAATCAAGGAGATTGCATCTATCAAGTAGTGGAAGACTAGGCAGTTGAAGAGTCCACTTGGGAGAATGGGTTTGATCATGCAAGAAAGATATCCACACTTTTACAGATGCAGGTACTCTTTCCCGCCTTACTTACTTTTCTTCCTGTTATGTTGAGGACGACAATGGGTAAATTGGTATCTATTTTGTAACGACCCTTTTTAGTCGTTTTGAGCACATTTGAACTTTTTATTTATAAATACTTTCCCGATAGATTTAAATGGGTCGTGTTTGGACTATCATAATTATCATTATGAATTAATGGGGGAATTAAATAATTTCAATTTAGTTGGTGGTTAAGAAATAATATTACAAGTAATAAGGGTCACTGTACTATTTTTATTATAGTCTATATGATCACTAGTGAATAAATCTTTTATATAGGAGAATGGTTTTTCACGCAGGAAGACCTCATCGTGGACCAACCTAAAGAAGACAATACTTGTCCCAGGTAAAAATGTATATGTATATTTACATTTCATCAATTAGTGTAGCTTGAAGAATTTTCTTATTCATTTTTTTTTATAGGGGATATTGAGGGTTGCATATAGTTTTGCAATTTTGTAGATAGTTTCATGTTTGTTAAAGTAGAGAAAGATAGTGATAGTAAGTACAATATCATGATGGTAAAATAGTAAGTGTTAATATAAACAATTAATCTTTGACTATTAGGATGCTGGAATGGTCGCCTATGTTATATATTCTATAGATGTTTGAATTAACGGTGAATCTGTACAGATTGGTGCAATTATTCTTGTTAGTTTGGAAAAGGGAGATGTTGTTTTCTTTCTATTTTTGGATAGACTTATGCCATGTATTCTGTATATTGGTTGGGGATTTTGGGTTCTTTCAATTGAAATAAATGGCTAATCATAATTCATGTCACGAATTATACTTCTGGCAGTAAACGAATGGCCATTGGGTTCGATTAATGCCATTCTGCATTATATGATTCGCCATTGGGTTTCGTAACCAGTGGCTTTTTAGTTTTTGAAAAATATTGATATTTGGTTTATTCTAATTATGGATTAGTTTTGATATATTGGTGTTAGGTAAATTTAGTGAGATTGTTATAGAATTAGGTGAATTGAATATTATGGGTTAGACATAAATAATCCGGAGTTTTTGGGGGTTTTAGGGCCCTTGTGAACTTACACCTTATATATAGATATATATATATATATATATATATATATATATATATATATATGAATGATTGACGGGTTTCCGGAGGCAATAAGAAGGAAAGGCATTGGAGAGTAGTTTGCTTGAACTTCGATTCTTCGGTGGAGGTAGGTTATGGTTTTATTTCTATGTCATAGATAAAACTCGAAATATCGATTGATATGTAGTGAGTGATATTGTAAAGTCTTCCTATGTTACTTGGATTGTGTGGTTTTATGTTTTGATTAAGTTGGTTTGTGGTTGGCTTAAAATTAATAAGAGTGTTGAATTTCTAATCTTGAAACCTCGCTATTTAACATAACGCCTTGAATAAGAAGGCTTGCTGAAATAAAATATGAGATAATTGGATCGTATTGTCACGTTCGACACAATATTAATGGGATCGGAGTGTCACGTTCTTACCAAGTATTATGGGATCGAGTGTTCACGTTTCCGACACAGTAATTATGGATCGAAGTGTCCTTTCCGACAGAAAACATTAAAAAAGAGCAAAGGAATCTTGACGTAACTTAATATACTTAATCTCAAGAAACTATTTTCCAAATAAGTATGAGTGTGGAGATGAGTCATCATATATGTGCTTGATGGTTGTGATGATGGTGTAACCATTATGATGTTTTGTCAATGATTATGTGTTGTTGTGTGCCACCTGTTAAGTTGTGTGGTTGATTTTTTATGGTTTTATTCAATGTATATTGGTTTTCTCATTTGAAGTTGGCCGAGATACCTACTCAGTCCTGTTCCTCCTTGTACTGACCCTACTTGTATTTTTTTCCTTTTTGGGTTCTTTTGTGGAGTGCAAGCAAGTGTACCCTCGCTTCGTCACTCTACCCTCAGCTTAGTAGTCTCAGCACATCAGAGTTCAGGTGAGCTATTATTTTCTAGCTCGTGCTGGATTCCTCTCATTCACGTCTTGAGGTCTTTTGAATTTCGGGACATGGACCATCTTTTTTACTTGGGTTTGGTTTCCTTAAATACCTTAACTTGTAAATTTGAGATATGGTTCGGAGTGAATGACTTCCAGATTTATAGGGGATGAATAGTATTTAACTTTTGGGAACTTATTGTAATTGGTTACATTAATAAATTTTGGAGGAGCTTCCGCAAATTATTTTGTTATTACACAGTTGAATTATTTGTGCTGTTGGGATTTAATTTCTTGGTTCGTTCCACTGGTATTTACGTGTGGTGTCACTCACGACTCATTTTGGAGTCGTGACAGTAGAATATTTTGTACAAAGCGTATGAATTAAAAAACTCTTGAGTACACTATTTGAATTATAAATCTTAACCCTCTTATAACTATATCTAGAGAAACAATCGATTTGTAATTCAAAAGATTTGAGATTTAAAAATGAATACCTTTTTGAGACTCAATTACACCCAACAGGCCCAACAAATTTCGAGCCAAAAAGGAAAAAAGTGTATATAATGCATGCATGTATTGTTAAAGAGTACGTTTTTGATACGATGCTCGACTTTTTGAAATGAATCATTCTATTCCTCCACCACTTTTCAATATACGGTGTTTTCCATAAAATTTGTGAGTTTATTTTCGTTGAAAAATAAAAACGGTAAAAAGATAATTTTTAGAAGTTTTTCCATAACATTATCTGAAAAAAAGTTTAAATGTAACAGTTTTAAATAATAAGTTATATTAATCACTCTCTAAATTAATTAATTTTGAACAGGTAAAAAACCTGTAATTTGTCTTCTAAAGTTTCAAATGTCCTTTTTCCTTTTATTTAATTTCAATATTTTCCTCTATCTTTTGAATGTAAAACATTTTTTATTTTACTTTTTAGTTTCAGTTAATTTCTCTTTCTTTAATGTAAAATAATTTCTAATTTGTGTGGCACTGACAGTATGGTGCTTTCCATCTCCTATTATATTTATTATTCTATATGAAGAGTGAGTTGATGGACGCACCAATAACCCAATTGGCAATATTTCATTTATTCAGGTGATATCAAATTGTACTATTATGAACCCTTTGTCTAGCTAAATTGGTATGTAGGACCCCATTTTTTTTTTAGAAGTACCTTTTTTTAAATTATATTTCATGACACAAACCCCTTCTTTTTGTACAAAAATAAATATGCTTAAAATGTATAAAGGATGGGTAAACATATTTAATTAGGGAGCATTTAATAATAAAAATAATAAATAAAATAATAGATAGATAAACTAATGAAATTAAAGTAACTTAAGAGTCTTACTAAATGTATAATAATAGTACTTTGTTAGAGTTTTAAAATTTCGAATCAAATATTAAAGACAAGTAATGATATTTTTTCCTGTTCAATTTACGTACCATTTTATAATAAGACTATTTTGATGATAAATATTTTATATTTTAAAATTAACCAAATTAAAATTTATTTAATCTAGTAGATTATTTACTTTTATTTTACTTACTATTGTATTCCTTTTGTCTAAAATAAAAGTAAGAATCGAATCATGCAATAAATCATTAGTTAGAGAAGTAATAAATTTACGTTTGGTTACTATTTAACAAAGGCATGACAAAAATAGATTTCCTGATAGTAATTTTTTTAATAATTATGTTAATATTCATATGAAAAATTTGATTAATATTAAACCTTTGAGTCTAAACAAGGCCTATTAGAATAGTGCAACGTCCCTATTAAGATTTTGTTTCATAGTCCAAACTCAAAATCAGATCATTTGGTTAAGAGAAAAGATAATATCATGTCATACCCCGGTTCATAGGTCTCAACGTGGTATACACCCGATCCTACGGTAGAGTCTCAATGATCATACGGAACGTCTGTTACTCATCTTTGAGATGCTATAAAGATTACTAGGAAACTTCATTTTATTGTTCATTCTTTCTCACGTGCTAGGAACCTCGTTGTACTACGTTGTCTGAGAGCCCCATCTAGGGTAGGGTTAGATCTCCGACTAGAGGTCGTGCTAGTAGTACGACCGTAGGCCAGAGGGGTCGTGGACATGGAGCAGCACCAGTAAGGTCGTGCTAGAGAAGGGTCTCTACAGAACCTCAGATTGATGCAGGGGGAGGACCAGGTGCCTCCAGATCCTGTAGTCCACACCCTTTGCTTCAGGATACACCTATTGAGGGTGTTTAATGTGCTAGAGGTCTTTTCTCGGGTGGTGGTGCGACTACCATAAACCAAACCACATGGCCTCTCGACTAAGAGGGGGATCATACCCAAGAAGCAGCACCAACTCGTTTCAGGATGCGTGGGCAACGCACCAGGAGATCCCACAGTTCAAATGATGTTTTTCTCACCAGCAATTGGGGTCAATTTCCACCGTTGGTTGTTTCTTAACAGAGGATGAGCAAACATAGTATAGAGATTTTGAAAGATGGAACCACTCAGTTTTCAGGGTGGGAAAAAGCGAGGACGCCTCATTGATTTCATAACTATATGCCGATAGTTTACTTAGAGGTGGTTGGATTAGCGGAGCACATGGTTCGTATCTAACACACTCCACTTCGTGGACCAGCGAGAGACAGGTGGAGGCTTATTAGGGTTTTGCGAGTTGGACTCTCGTCCTAGTTGACTTGGAGCAGTTTGCTAGTGCATTTCAGAATTTTGTTATCCCATGGAGCGTGAGAGAGGAGAGTCCGCTTTTAGATTTGAGAGTCTTATACAGGATGGTTTATCAGTTTAGAGTATAGGCGCGGGTTTTTGCCAATTGTCTAGGCATAGTGTTGGCCATTATTCCAATGATAACAGAGAGGATCCGCAGATTTTTTTAGGGATTGACTGTCTCTATCAGTCACTGTGTTTCAGACATCTAGCGTTTGGGGGGGGGCTTCTTTTCCATCCATTGTGTTGAGCGCCGCCTAAATTAGGTCGGAATTGATGGAGAGAGAGGCGTTTGGGGACCCTAAATGGGCCCCGTATCAGGTTCCAGTTTCATGGTGCCCTCATCGGAAGTAGGTGATCCCAGATATTTAGTGGGTTCTTTTCAGCAGAGGGGACCTATTCTTAGCATCTATCGACCTTTGAGGGTGGCCAGACATCTAGGGGGTTCTTATGGCTCGGGTAAGGCTCGTACGGGGTCCAACAGCTACCTACAGAGCGATGCAATTATAGTGTGTTCTCAGGGTCCACAATTATTAATTCCCAGTCAGATGTTATTTTACTTGTGGAGATCCCGATCATCTATTCGGCAGTGTCTTCTCACAGAGGTCGTGGTTGGCCCCTCGACCTAATTCTTCACTCACTCCAGACTAGACCACCGGCACCATAAGTGTGGGTCGTGGCATGAGTTCAGTCAGGTAAGGTGATCAGAGTTTCAGTAGTGTGTGTAAGTTCAGCCGAGTGGGGTAGAGGTGCCACCTAGGCTGGAGGGGACGAGGAGGCCACTGCTATGCTTTCCCGGGAAGGACTGAGAGAACCTCGATCCTATTATTACAGGTATCATCCCAGTATGCAGCCAGCGCCCTTGCGTCTTTGTTGTTTGATCCAGTTCTAACCTTCTCTTATGTGTCTACGTATTTTGCTGCTATGTGATATGATAATGTTGATAGGCATGACTGTACCTATTCGGTTTCTACACCTCGTAGAAGCCCTTAGTTGTGGATCTGAGTGTATCGATCCGGTCTTGTTTTTCTTTGGCTGGGTATGCACTTGGGTAGACTAATCACGCGGGGATGGGGTAAGACTTTGCTGTTTTTATCTTGCGTAGGGAATTCCTTCTCCTTATCATGGCATCTATCTTGATTGTAATGCTAAGACTATGACTTTAGCAATGCCTGTGGTTCCGAGGTTTTGGTGGAAGATGTTAGTGGTTCTTAATACTAGCATTGTTATCTCTTTTTATCTGTACTGCAGAAATTGGGCTGAGAGAGGGGTGTTTGTCTTACCATAAGCTTTAGTCTTGATACTCGTGTTTCCACCACCTTCCTAGACTCTGTTCCCAGTGGTTAGGAGTTTCTCTTAATGTATTTCCGTCTTATCTTCCAGGTTTCCTCCCGATAGGATATCGATTTTGGCTATTGATTTGGACCTGGAACTAGCCTCTTTCTATACCTTCATAGCGATGGCCCCAATAGAGTTGAAAAGAATTGCAGGATCAGTGCAAGTTTTATTGAGTAAAGGTTTTATATTCGCCCTAGTGTATCACCTTGGGGTGCATTTGAATTGTTTTGTGAAGAAATGATGGACTATGAGAATGTTTCTTGAATTAACACAGTCAACACGGTAACTGTTAAGAACCTGTATCCTCTTCCGCGTATGATGACTTAATTTGACAGTTACAGGGAGTCATCATTGTTTCGCTATGATTGATTTGAGGTCAGTATTATCAGTTAAGATTAGGGCATCAGATATTCCTAAGACTCTTTCGAAAACCCGGTATGCAGTAATGAGTTTCTAGTGATTGTCCTTTGGATTGACTATCGCCCCTGCAGCATTCATGGAGTTGAAGAATGGGTGTTTCGACCATACATTGATTTCTTTTGTGATTGTTTTTTCATCGTGACAGCTTGGTTAACTTAAGACTGAGGAGACCCATGTCCGACATGTCAGATTGTCTTTAGAGGTTGAGAGAAGAGAATTTGTACGTTCCAAGTTCTCAACCTGTGAGTTTCTGGCTTTACTCCTTGACATTCTTGGAACACTGTGATCAAGGAGGGTATTAGAGTAGATCCGGCAAAGATTGAGATGGCAGGTAGAGGCTGGACGCGACCTACTTCACCTCTGAGATTAGGAGTTTGTGGTATGTCAAAGGATATTATCGACGATTTGTTTCAAGTTTCTCTACTATTGCATCTCTTGACTAGATTGACGCGGCAGGCATGTGGGTTTTCAGGTGGCTGATGATGTTAGGAGAGATTTCCAAAAGCAAAGACTTTGTTGCATCCTTGTCCTGTGGTTGACCCTAACCTGAGGAAGGTGTATACTTGACTGTGTAATTGTGATGCTTCAGGAGTTGGTTTGGGTGGTGTGTTGAGGCAGAAGGGAAGTGGATTGCTATGCTTCTATGCATTAAAGTCCCATGAGAAGCACTACCCTACTTATGATCTGGATTGGCGGCTATGTATTTGTACTTAGTTAATGGCGTCATTATTTGTATGGTTCTTGGTGGAGATCTTCACTGATCATACGAGTCGTCAGTAATATCGTTTAACGCTATAGGGATTTGAACTTGAGGCAACAGACATGGCTTGAGTTGCTGAAGGACTATGAATGTGACCATTCTGTATCATCCCCGGAAGGCCAACGTTGTGGCCGATGATCCTGAGTAAGCAGACCCTAGCATGGGAGTCTTGCAGCGCTTATATTGACTAGAGACCATTGCTAGAGATGTGCATATAGTAGCTAAGAGACTTGTCCCTCTTGCAGATTTCAGAAGAGAGTGATTGATGATTGCTTTAATTGAGGCTCGTTTCTTCTTTAGTTCATGAAATCTGTGCACACCAGATTTGATGATGAAAAATTGTGTCTCATTAAGACCACGTATTAAGAGGGGAAGCTAAGGAGGTTTTCCTTGGGGATTACTGATGGTGTCCTTGCGGATCGGAGGGAGAATTTTGTGTGCCTGGACAGGAGATTTGATTATATTGATTCTTGAGGAGCCCATTGTTCTCTGGTATTCCCTCCATCTGGGAGCACAAGATTATCAAGACCTGAGTCAGCATTATTTTGTGGTGTGGGATGAAGAGAGATATTTTCAAACTTTGTTTTGCCATGTGTTTGACTTGCCATCCCCCCCCCCACCCCCCCCACCGCAGGTCAAGTTGTGATCACAGCGGCCCGGGGGTTTATCTCCGAGGATGGCCTTTTCCCTACTTGAAGTGGGAGCGATTTACTAATGGCTTTGTTTTCGTTTTTTCCTACCACAAGTGGGTGGTTATGACTCTATTTGGGTTTTTGTTGATAGGATGACCAGTCTGCCACTTCATCCCGTTCGGGTAAAGTATAAGTAGGAAAAATTAGCCGAGCTATAATCATCAATTATGCGACTACATGGAGTTCTTGTTTTCTATCATATCAGATCGAGGTTTCACTATTTACTTCTCACTATGGACGGCATTACAACGGTCTGGTACCTCATTTAGATATCATTATGGCTTTCATCCAACCCCTCAGAACATATAGTCAGATTGAGCGACCCTTCAGGTAATTGGAAGATATGCTCGAGCGTGGTTGATCGATTTTTTGGTGCCAGTTGGGATCGACTTCACCGCTTATTCGTATTTCTTCCTATAATAACATAATCAACTCTAGTATACAAATGGCCCCATTTGAGGATGTATATTAACGGTGTAGATCTCCGATTGTTGGTTTTGATTCGGAGCGGAGATGGACCTCTTTTTCATTCAACTTGCTTGAGATCATTCTATGGAACAAGTCCCTTATGATTCATATAGACTGTTTGACAAACCCAAAGTCGACAGAAGAGTTATGCAACCGGAGAGGTTTAGAGCCTTAGTGTTTTATGGAGGGTTGATCATGTTTGGCTCGAGTTCACCCTGAAAGGGTGTGATGATGTTTGGAAAGAAGGTCAAGCTTAGCCCTGGTTATTGGGACCTTTTGAGATTTTGATCCGAGGTGGGAGAGGTTGTCTATAATTTTGCCTTGCCACCTAGTTTTGTCGCAGTTCATCCTATTTTTCCAGTCTCTATGCTTCGGAGTAATTCTGGATGAACTCATGTGATTTCACTCGATTCTTGGAGTTTGGGTCCCAGAACTTGACATATGAAGGAGGGAGCCTATACTATATTGGAATAGCAATCCAAAGCTTAGGACCAGGTACTTATTCAGTGAAGGTGCAAGGGAAAGCAGCCGTTCGTAGAGAAGCAACTTGGTAGATAGAGTTCTGACTGCTGCCAAATTATCCAAACTTTTTGAAAGCTTCAGGTAATTGTTTTACTCCAATGTTCGAGGACAAACATGGATTTTAGTGTGGATAAAAATGTAATGACCCAAAGCTTCCTCTTTAGAATTTTGAAATTTTTTTTAACTTAAGTTTTAACTCGATCAGTTTACGGCTAACGTGATAATTTTATTTAAGACCCTATACCCTTTACCTATATTTTACTAAAATATGTGGGGAAAACCTATCACTTTTAGTACGTTAATTAATTTATAAAAGAAAACCACGGAAGAGGACATGAAAAACTTAACCTGCTTGTGCGTGATAGAAGGGAAGGGGAGAACTGCTTCACGACTTCTCGTAGAAAAAATTTCAACTGAAAGCTTTTTCTAAGTCTTTCCCTCATATTATTGCAGCATTAATTGCTTTGCATACATCTTAATGTTGTGCACATATAATATTTATTAATACTATATTATAATTGAATTTGGGGTTTGGGAGATTTGAAACGCTTTTGAGAGAAAGTTTAATTATGTATCTAGCAATATTTATATAGTACTTATATATGCTTTATAATGATAGTGGTCATTGCCAAGTTTGACCCTAAATATGGACTGACAAATCAACGTGATTGTTTGAAAAATTGTGAATAATATTAAAGCATTTGTAGTGGTTTTTATTTATTATTAATTATGATAGTGATGTGATTTTATAAAGAATAATTATGGTTGTATTTTAAACAGAAAAACAAAATAAGAAAAAGACAAAACAATGTCCCATAAAGTTGTAGACGAGAATGGAATTACTGGTTGTTTAAGTTGTGGTTCTGGAATAAAAAATATCAATTGAATGGAATGGGAAATCCAGAAGAGGGGAATTGGTTATTTGCATAAATTTATTATAAAGTAAGTAGTTTAATCATTTTTTTATCGATTCTCTCTTGTAATTATAACATTATCATTCATGTTTTGTTTTATTGAAATGAGTAGTTCATATTTTGTGATTGTATTTTATGAAAATTATTAATATTCGGTTAATAATGAAGACTTACTAAGCTTGAAACTTGAATAATATGAAAGTTACATCTAACGAGTTCCTAATATTAGGATTTGATTATAATTGAGGTAGTTTTTGGGTTTAGGTTAGACCTATAGTAACTTGAGTTTTTGTTATTTCCAACATTGTTTTTAAAATTGCGATTAAGTAATGTGAATAGATTGCTTTGAGTTGGCAGCACTAACGAAAAAAGCTCAAGTCTCATAGTGATTGTTAACTTTTTGAGGCAAGTGGATTTCTAAACCCTTGTTAAGCGTATGACATTCCGTGTATTTCCTTGTGTGGTGTTAGAATGACTTGGAGACTTTGCGGTATTTCTTGGTGTTGTATTCCCGTGTAAATTTCTCATGTTCATTGACCATATGTCATTTGCAATTGGTAACTGAGACATAGTTGTGTAAGAGGAATGTACAGTTCGAGGTCGTATCGCGCGCCAGCATGGATTTTATATTTCGAGGGACCGTAGTGCGCGCCACAAAAGTTATTATATCGAGGTTCGTTGTCTACGCCGTGACATATGCATGGGACAGATATGGTCCCCCATGGGTCCCGGAATGAGACAAGCGGTTTGTGTATCGTTAAGAAACATGCATCACTATTGTGACATTGCTCTCATGGCATTGCCAACATTTATTATTGATGAACTTAACAAATCGTGTTTTGCGGATCGTTGTGATTGTTTTTCTTTCTGTTTTTCTGTGAAGCTTGGACTGTGAATATTAGTTTGTTATGAGAATGGTGTAAAACTGCTAGAGTGTGGTTATTGAGTTGTGTGTTTTGGTAAAGTGGTAAACTGTTTAGGCTTTAGCGTGGAGGTTTAGATAGGGTGTAAAGGCGTAACCCGTATTTTTTCACTTTAACTTTTGTTTAGAGGTTTGCTTTTTTGGGTACCGCGTGGTTTGGTACTCACCCTATGCTTTCGATCTAACAAATTTGTGTAGGTTACGAGCCTTATCTCGTGAATCCTGTCATGCTTTTCGTTTCTGAGGCATCTTGTGGAAGTTTTGGAGGTAGCTTGCGTGTCATCTCAACGAACTTTCCTTTACCCCTTCCCCCCCAGTTACTGAGTTTGTTTTTACTTGAAATGACAAACATCATTTTAACTTCTTGGTCTATTTTTTGCCAATTCTAATATTTCATTTAAGGGCTTGTCACGTGACAAACCCTGGTTTTGTTGGGAATTGCAATTATATGACGTGGGTTTTCATCAATATAAACTGTGTTGAATGTCATTTACTTCCGCCTTTGTTAGATATTGGGTTTTAGGCTGACCTGTTCGACTTTTTCTTGGTGGGATAAGCCTATTCCACACACCCCATTTTTGAGTCGTGACACTATCACACTTAGGCCTCATTGTTTTTCCATTAAGATTAAGAGGTCTGAATTCTTTATAAAATCTGAATATTAAGATTTACATTAAAGCCAGGTGTTTTGATCTGAATACACATAGAATATTAAGATGTGGTCTCTAATCTAACAACTAAATATTATATTGTTTGTTTTCAATATCTGAATGTGCATGTGAAGATTAACATTACATTAATAAAATATTAATCACAATTTTATTTTTTCATTTTTAAACCAAATATATCGCTTTTTGATTAACACAAGTTTTAAAAGTTGTAATAATCATGATTTGGAAGTAAATTTTTTTATTAAAACCCTTGATAAACGTCAGATGACAACACCACATTGTGTTCTTGACACAGTCATACAAGAAAGTATTAATATCAAAAAAGGCTTGAAAGATGTATAAAAACACTATCATTTGTCAGAAGTGGAAAAAGATGTTCGATTGAGAAAAGAGAGAAAAGGAAATTTTTTTGTTATGATATAAAAGGCACGCATTAAAGGCAAAGAATGATGCGATTTATATTTGATAACGTTATAAATGAGTATGAATATTGTCAAGACGCTCCTAATGATAATGCATATTGTCAAGAGTCTCCTCAATATCTGGAATTTGAATTATTAATTCAAGGTTATTATTTGGTAGGAAAAATATCATAGATTAAAAATTTAGGTAGTTAATCATATGAAACGGTCACGAAAACATTGTATTGAAGTCAAGTCTGCGACACATATCTGCTTTTAATATTAATCACGAAACAATCAATTGAAGATTGAAATATTAGGCCCGTTACGTGCCCTTTCCTAGCGAGTATAAATAGAGATAGATATGTTAATGAATGCATGTTATGAATACTTATACTAATTAATAAATTAAATTACTAGACGATTTTCATTAAATACAAACTACTCGATTTCCTTTAGAGCACACTCACCTATTTATGTGTCGAACTCATAACCAACTGCCAGGTTTGACAAAATCACGATGAATGAAAACATTTTAAATTTTTTCACAAGGAAATATTCCAATTTTATATCGAGACATGGATTTTCCTAACTAACATTATTTTTCCCCAATGTATATTATCACATCCACTATCGGGAATGATTGACCCTGTGTTAGAATGTCTCTTTAATGAAATTACTACTATAATTGGACATATACAAATCAGATATCATATAAAGATTATGAATATCAGTAAATTTACTAGTTTAGACGAAATCTTTTTGGCAGTCATCTAAAACAACTATCTCTACTCGCATCATGGTTTTCATTAACATAAAAAATGCACTACATAAGACTGATGAAACTTATCATAACCCATAATCAAGATAACTGCATTATTATTGTGGTACAATCGTACCAATTTGGAATATCTAATACCCAGAATTATACTTTGCACAAAAAACTTACTACTTATCAGAACATTATTTATTCTTTCTGTACAAAAAAACCCCTTTTTTAAAAAAAAACCCTCCTATACACTAAAACATCTACTATATAAGTAAACAATCACATAAACTGACTATGTATCCGTTTAAGATGAATACATATTATTATAACTATATACTACCACAACTAAACATGTGGTTACTAATATTTCTATTATTTTCATTGAGGATACGAATTACATCTCAGTTTGTGAGTGTCTAGTAATGCGTAGGGCTTTGAACACATCGAGATTGATCGGTTACTTTGAAGCACGCGAGTTTATCTTAATACAACTTTTCCAGGGGGATTTAACCATACCATGTGATTTGGTATTGAATTGACTATCAGGTTCCAAACGCACACACATGGTTACAGAACACTTGTTACCAATTTTGGGCAGGTACTTCATTGACATGCAAAGGGGGGGGTAGGGAATGAGAATAACAATATGCGAGACATCTGTATTTTATTTACTTTTATAGTGTGCCAGTTGCATACAACCCCAATGACGGTCGAAGCTAGTTTAATTTCCATTATGAAGTCGTGCAGTCGAAAGCTGTGAAGATGACACATGCATATGCCATTCATTCTGTGAATTTATTGTATAGCTGCTCGGAACTAGGCGAGGAGGGGGAAAGTCCTACGAAGTTCAGAAGTAAGTAGGGGGGGATGGGGTGGATAGGGATAAAAGGAATTGACTGAAATTGTTCCTCTTCTGCGAGGCCCCTTTTCCGTCTTCGGACCCCTGGGTGCCCCTTTTGGTCGCGCGCGTGCCCTTTCGCCCCGGTCATATCTTGCCTTCCTCTGGTTTCCCCTGGTCTTATCGCCCTTCTCGTCACGAAGCGAGACATAAGATCGAAACGGACAGAGCTCGAAGAAAAAAAACAATTGAATCAAAAATGACAAAAAAAGTGATGCATAATTAAAAGAGTTGTTGAATTGTAGAGTTCATGGTGGGGAGAGCCCAAATTCTCAAACTGGTCAAAGGGATATCACAATAGCCTTTGAAACATTGGTCAAAAAGTTTCCGTCCATCCTGACTTTTGGTCCCCCCGCCCGCCCCGTTGCGGTTTGCTTGAAGTTCATACCTAGCGTTTAATTTGTTTCAACTCTCCATTCGGTGTGTCTATGTTGCATAGTAGCAAGCGGGAGATACAAAGACGCGGGGGGAAGCGAAAAGAGGGGGGGGGGAGACGGGGAAAGGGGAGGAAGTGTCATCGAAATGAAAAGGTAAAGAAGGGGGAGGTGGGCCAAGAGCGCACTATAACCAGTTGTTTTTTCCACTTGGTTTAATCGGACGTAGGTCATAGGGCCTATGATTTCGGGAGTTTCTTTCGCACCCGCGTACCCCCAGCTATCATTGTTAATTAAGTCCGCATGGAGGGTGAGTTATGCTCACTGCTAGGTTGTATATGTTACGTAAGCCATTTGTTCCTTGTCTATGAAAGGTCGCATGCAGATCAGAAGTCTCGAAGGCCCTGATTAGCGCACCAGAGGAGGTGCGGGAAAGTGGTCATACAGACCAACTCTAAGATTTGTACGAATGAAAGTGCAGAATAGTGAAGACATAGCTTGCTGACAGGCGGCCACACAGTGTTGCGCACCCCCCAAACACCAACGAAGAAAAACAAGAAAGGAAGAAAGAACAAAAAAAATGAGAGAAAAAAAAAACAAAAAAAAAAAAAAAAAAGGAACGGGAGAGGAAAAAAGGAAAAGAAGAAAATTGGGTCGAAGGAGAAATTGCTTTACGTAAGGTGGTGTAGTGATAATATTAAACGCGTTTACCGAACTACTTGGAAAGGCCTATGGTCACGCCTGCGATAAATACACATATTCTTCGGGTGGTTTTTTCGGTGTTCCCACAAGTTCTACTCAACGGGTTAGAACTCTATTTCCTTTTCCTTTTCGGAGGAATGAACGTTTATTGGGTGGTAAATGATGTATTGACCCGCTAGGTCATTTTGCAGAACTAAAGACGATAGTGAACTTAAACGTACAATTTTGAATGAAACTTTTAAACTATCAGTAACTAAATTATTTTAATTAAACAGATTATAGAAAAAAAATAATATAGTTAATCGTGTGGGCGAACCAGTCCATAATTCAATTTAATATCCTTTCCACTTGGCCCATGTATTAACTTTAAATAGGGGTGTGTTTTTAATTTGATATGAGTCGTAGTCCGAAAAATCAAAACCTACCGAAGATATTACTCAAAACAAATTTCTTATTTGTATTGTCCGAACTATTGGGTTGTGCACTTTACTAGTAGTTATTCAAGTTGTAATCATAATGTGCCTAACCCATGAGTGAATTTGAGTTGTTGGTACCTTCGAGTCCTTACGTCAGAATTTAGGAGATAATAAATATTGATTTGGAGTTTGGTAATACTATTGTCAAATCATGCGACAATGAGTTTTTCTGAAGATTTCTATAGGTGGGAAATATTAAATAGTAGAAAGTATATACCGGGAATATAGGGCACATAATTTATTTGAGGTATTCTACAGTTTTGGTTTTTCTTAATTGGCTAACTTGTCTGATTTTTCCTTATTTTTTTCACATGAATCAATTTAAAATTTTTGATATAGTGTGGACGTTAGTAATTATTAGATGTATATTAATATGATTAATTTTGAATTAAATTTAGAGAAGTTTAGACTTAAACCCTATTCTTGAATTTAAGAAATATGAAACCTTACATATGGTTGAGGTCCAGAAATTAGAAATTGTGATGATACCTTCATGCTTTATGTTTTTATGGTGAAATTCAGTTTATTTGATTGTAATTTAGGTTTAGTTTGATGAGATCCACCTAATCCTTTACGATTCTAATGTAACTTTCGGGTGATCTTTGGGGTGTTGGGTGGAGGTATAACACTAATAAGGTGACTATGAACTATTTACTCATAAATAATGTTCTTTGATAGATCGTGATACTTGAATCGTGTATAAGGGAAATGCAAGATCTGGTTGAGGATTATTGACACATAATCGACGTTGAGGTATGTAACATTTAGTCTTTCGTTTGAAGGGCCTTTTCCTACTTAAATATCTTAAAATTAGAATATACAATTGGTACGGGAAAATGGGGTCTCTAATAAATGTGCGTACGGGCATTGATACGAGTACAGGTATTAATCGGAAAAGTGAATTAATAGAAATATGATGGATTGTAAATTCAGTGTGCCAAAGCATATGAGCATTGAGTTGATGTATTTAATGACCTTGATTTCTTTTGTGGTCTGTGCTGTTCCTTTAGTGAACCGTATAATTGTGATACTTTAGATATTATTGTCATAACGCATTTGATTATATTGAGATATTGCATCATCCCTTTTGTATTGAGATCATATTGTGTCACATGCATTAATATGAGATTGAGTATTAGTAAAGAAATTTAACACGTGGAGATCGCCGTTATAGCGACCTCTTAGTCGTTTTAAGAATATTTAACCATCGTTATTATATTTACCTTTTTATTTTAGTAAATTTAATAATGACTTATAACTGTATAAGAGTTAGTGACAATGATTTTCAACTTTAATAAAGGATTTTTGTTGCTAATAATAATGAAACAGAAAGAAAACAAGAAAAGTAAATTAAATAAAGCAGTAAATATAATAATAATGATAATTTTTTTAAAAAAGGCAAAGTGGCCCCTAATGGTCAAAGTGTCCCAGGCGGCTAGGTTTTACAAAAATAAAACGACCGAACACAAAAAATGCAAAAGGGAAGAAAAGAAAAGAAAGGGAGAAAGATACAGAAAAGGAGGAAAAAAAATTGATACTTCATCTTAAGTTAAGGCGTCAAGCAAAATGGGGGGGGTGTTAAGTAAATTATTCGTAATCCTTTTATAAATTTTCTTTATGTAATCAGGAAGATTTTCGGTCACATCATGTAATAAAATTTTTGTTATATATGAACTTGTGATGTATGCATGCCAGGTCATTACATACTTAATTATTAATTATTATTATTACGTTTTTGATGTGGAATGACTTGAATTTAAGACTTGTAGTCAACTTACTAGATTTGAGGACAAGTTAGTGATTCCATCAATCATGGTTATGGAATTAAGTTGTAAGTGGTGTAGGACTGAATTGCTAGAATGAAATAAAATAATCATGCAAATCAATATTGTTAATATGTTATGCAGAGATGGAAATGTAAAAAGTTGGTGGTTAGGATTTATACTTTTTCTTATTTAACTGCCAAATGGTGTGTGTTTAACATAGTCACGTAGTAAGATAAATGACGCAAGCTGACATTGTGGGTGAAGGAAAATGGTTTAAAACTTATCTCATTTTAAATTATTATAATCATTATGGTTCACCTAAAGTTTGAAATTTAAAGTGGAGGTTCATATTTTTTTTTCATTGGTTCCTTACCTAGTGGCTTTCTTATCTTAATATTATTTAATTTTATCTCCTATTATAAATGAAGTTTGTCTATATTGAGATAGGTAATTAAATTGTTGGAGTAATTTGTTATATGAAAACTATGATGATGTAGTTTTTGGAGCAATTATATGAGATTTGACTATTGGTGGGAATCAAAATTAGAACTTTGTTATAAAATTCGGTGAAATTTTTAATCTAAGATTAGACATGTAGCAATATGAATGTTTTGTTAGTTTCAAAATCCTATCGTGGTTATTTTCAATTTGAATATATTGCTTTTTACGTTTGAAAATCACCAAAAGGACGCCCCTTCAAGTCACCGGTGAATTCTTGATTGATTGTGGCAAATGAATTTCAACCCTTCCTAAGTGTATGACATGGCCGTTATTTCCTTGTGGTATATGTTTGGGAGTAATGGGACTTAAATGATGGGGTTTGACTTTCCACATTTGATTAATTGTACATGAGAAACAAGGGTATAAAATGTAAATGTGAATAAGTGTTTTGTGTGTGATGGGTGTTTTATACTAGAGAAGTTTCCTGAAAGACTGTTGAATCATTGTTGTTATGTTTGTGAATTGTACAATAGTATGAAAATGGTCAATATCAATTCTTTTAGTTTTTACCATTCATTTGCATTATATTAAGACTGGTTGTGAACAGTTTTATGTGCATGAGAAGGAATGAAAACTTAGGGGATGTAACCATGTCCGAAGGACGTATCGCATGCCGCATTGATACTGTATTTCTAGGGACTATCCGCGCGCGATGGTTACTATTATCGAAGGTCGTTCGTAACATCAGGACAGATCAGGACTGATATGTTTCCCATGGAATCCCTGACTGAGAGACACGGTGTGTATCACTAGGTAAACATCATCATTATACTCGACATTGCATTCTATTACTCGCACATATTTATCATTAGTTGAAACTTGAAATGTGTTTTTAATGATCAGTGAGTGCCTTTTCGTGGAACTTATGATTGTTGAAATCCTGAGCTGTTATGTAGGAATCTGTAATTTAATTATTGAAGTGTGTGTTGTTGTGATATGTAATTTGTTTACAGTGTTGTTGTTTAGGATATGTAATTTGTCTAAACGTGTTGTTGTTTTTAGTTACGTGCTATGTACACATGGGAATTGTGTAGTTGGACTGATATTTATGCAGGTTGTATCTATGGAGGTTTCGTTTGGTGGTGGTAGGATTACCCCCGTATTTCATCCCTTTAGCTTTGTGTTTGGGATTTACTTGCTGAGTACCGCGTGGTTTTGGGGGACTCAACCCTTGCTTCTACAATGGTTTTGTAGGTTATTCCTGGACCTTTATATATATTTTTCTTTTTTTCCGATAACTTATCTGGAGATTTGTGAGGTCGTTTTTGTTATTATCTAAGCATCCCTCCTTACTCCTGTTTGATTTTTTTTCTACTCTAGAAACAATATCATATGGACTTTATTTTCTTTGATTCAATGGTAAAACTTTAGAGCTTTACACTTGACAACCAGGTTTTTGGGGTATAGTGTAATTTGAATAAGTAAATTTATCCGCATTTTAATTATTACAATAGTTTTTGAGTTTTAGACTTCTAGTCTTGTGTGATAAGACGTGCCAATCCACGTTCAGTTTTAGTCGTGACAAATGGTATCAGAACCCCAGGTTCAGGTCTCAAGTGTGTATACGTCCGAGTCTAGTAGAGTCCTCGAGAATCGCTATGGAGAACATTTTATATTGAATCGTCGCGAGCTATAGGACATTCAAAAAATCTTCACTTCTTGATCCCTATCGTGCAGTCCTTTGTCCATTCTGATTCTTAATGCTTTATTTCATTTCCTCTAGTTTATGTGATGCTTATGTGTAGTTCTTATGTGTAGAGAGTTGGTGTTTGTATATGGTTTAAAAATGTTAAGATCGCATATTAATATCGAAGTATATGAGAGTTTTATGAAAAAAGATGTGTGGATTAGAATGTAGAATGTTCAATACTTTGAAGGGGTTGTGTAAACTTAGTTACCCTGTAAATGCATGCGTACGCTGTATGGTTACTAATACGATAATTAGAGTGGTTTTAACATTGAAGTAAAGGATTCAAAAGGACGGTAGTTAATGTGCATGTAACTTTGTGTAACTACCAATTAGTAAAGTTATCATAACATGAATGGATTGCTTAGGTAAATATTAAATAATAATGATGCACCAATTTATGGGTTAGAATTTCGACTACAATAGTATTAATGCTTACTTGTTAAAGTTACAAAGTGTGTTTACTTTTTATATTAAACGACCCTACAAAAATAATGTCTAGCTTGGTTATCTACGAAACAAATTTGATAATATTTTACAACTATTTTTGATGTTATAAATGTGTTACCTAGTTAAATATGATCTTTATAGTAAGTGCGGATGTGTTTTTTGTGGTGGGATGTAACAACTTCGACATGTGGTACTAGTTGGTCTAAATGATAACGAAAATCTGTTGATTGTTCCTACAAACATAACTACTCAAGATTTATCCTATTGTATTACATGCTCATAACAAAAATTTGGTGTTTTGAATTCATATTTGATAAACCAGCTAGCTTGTTAGTGATGGATGGATGAGTTTACAATATTTATAAGGGGAAGTTTTTTAGTGTTATCTTGGTACGATATTTATGTGTTTAAGTTGAAAGTGTGGTCCGGGGTCTAATGAGGATCGGTGATGCCAGGCTTGAAGGTCCACTAATGATAGATACCCGAATGACCAACTTATGGGTAGACATCTCAAGAGTAAATTGTGGTGGAAGCAATTAGGATGATTTAAGTCAAAAAAAAAAATACATCATAACTGGATATCATTGATTTTATTGGCATACTGGGTTAAGAAGGTGTTAATTGATGAAAATAACTTTATGAATGATGATGATAAGAGCTACCTAGCAATGATGTATAAAGTGTTCGTATATATTTGATTATTGCCACAATAATAATAAGATTGTTGTTAAGAAGACAGAATTTGTATTGTAATGACAATAACATTACCTAAGGTTGTGGGTTTGATTAGATCTTTGGTGGTATCTTGATGCATGGAAACTTATAGGAGTGTTGAGACAAGACGCTTGAATTGAATTGAAATGAGCTTAGATTTATGAATGGGAAATTAGTGTAACTATAGCTGTCTTTGAAAATGGCGATCATAACAATGACGTTTACCTCTGATTGCAAGGACACAAAAAATGTATCCTTAGATTTTGATAATTTGTTTCAGGACGCGTGGTTCCAGCTGTTCGCTATGGGGTTATGGTGATGGTGTTACATGTCGTCATAATGTTAAATATGGGATAAGATTTTGAAAAGAGGAGTGTACATACCTTCAACTCTAGTGTGATGATAGTTTTTTTTTTAGTGTTAGTTTGATAATAAGTACAATAGAATCCTAGCGAAAGATATGATAAAGGTCGATGGAGTGGGGATCACTGATAACTAAAGTCGTGAATTCTAATTTTTTCAAGATATAAGTAAGTTGTTTAGATAATGAAATGTTTTACATAGTTGGAAGAAAATATTAAATTTCTCATGGGTTAATTTATGTGTAGTGATAGTATGTTTGTCAAGGTATGAATTGGTAAGGTAGAAATGATCAATCACATTGAGTTATGAAAGCTTTTTGAGAAACTTAAAAAAAATTTGGAGTAATAAAAATCTTATTACCGGTGGATGTTTAATCTAAGGGTTTCCAACAAATGTTTTGTTAGAGGATAGCATTTTAATATCATGATTTTGGTCCAAGAATAAGATTTGTAAGAAAGTCAAGAAAGGAACAAATAAGAGTATGATGTATCGCATAGTTCATATATTTAAAATCCCCACGGAAAGCGTTTACGAGAAGTGAAGGAAGAAGATTTTTCATATAGACTTTTGTTTAAGTTGAAGAGGATGTAAAAGTTTTCATATATAAATTTATACTGTGGCTGTGGTTGTGGAATTGACTCAGTATAGCCTGATAGGGATTTATAAACAATATAATTTTTTAGGAAAGATTTGAGATTGAATTTTGGGGTGAAAACATGATGTGGTAAGTCTATTGTTTGTTATGTCGAGCTAAAAGTTCAGATTATGATAGGTGATTTTTGGATACACCACAATATGGACCCTACATTATATATGGTTTATTGAGATTTTTAAGGGGATTGAAAACTGCTATTTTTTTATAAGACACTATAGACTCTTAGATGTGCTACACAGTCATTTGAACGACGCATATGGTTAATAGCATATTGGTATAATAAATATTGGAGTGACTAAGAATTTCTCTAGTTTTGACAATGATATATGATGTGATGATTGGTTAAAAACTTGTATGTGAGAGATTGTGGAGTTGACTTGGGAGCCAATCAATAACTTATATTGATGAGAAACGACTGTTAGATTTGAATTATTGCTATAGGGCTTGAGTAAAACCTGTATCTATCATGAAATACTTATTGGAAAAGAGGGAGCCAATTTGAAAATTTTTGAGGTGATAATATGTTTCCTAAGCCTACATTAAACTAATGACAAGTTATAGTAAGGTACATGACTGGTGCGTCATGATGTTTTATGTTTTAGTATTAAAAGTGTTGACCCTAGGTGATGTATTGTGGGAAACATATGTGGTTCGATAAAACAAGTAGTGAGAATTATGATTGAGGCGAGATTGGTGGTGATTGTTGGTAACTAGAAAATGAAGCGATAAAGTCCTAGGATGAAAATATTTAATATGGGCACTATTGGAAGACATATCTAAGTTTGTCAACATTAGTTTTGTATATTCTTTATGTGCACCTACTTTGTTTCTAGACATTATGTTAGATATTACTCACTACCTATGCCCACCACATATTATTACTTGAGGTGGATCATTCCTATGGGTGATCGGATATCCGATTCTGTGAGTCCTCTTGGTAGTGGAGAGTGCTTGAGTAGATTTGGTGATTTAGAGGTGGTAGTTTGGTATTTGGCTTTCACCCGGGGACACCCCATAGGAGTAACACGAAGCGTGCGTACTTTAACCTATCGGAGTGTTATATAAGCCCCTATATGATTCATCGCATCGATATAGTACATTTTAGCGAAGAATTTTTGGAAACTTTCATAGCCCATCAATGCTTTAAAACTTTACTTCATTACATATAAAATATAGTCATAATACATATAAGACTCTATTATCTTTTCCCTCTTAGACTCAATACTTTGGATTAACATTACGGACAAGGCCCTTTATGACACTCATCAAACTGTAAATTACTAAATAGACTTTACAGTAAGTACACATTATGACAATCCTTGGACTTAAGGAGTCCTTTAACTCGATCCTTGGAATCACCTATCAAGGTCTTAACCCATTCAAGACATCCTTTAAGCATCCATAACGTGCAACTTTGTGTAAAAAGTAGAGAAGATGGGATTAGAACGCGAATGTAACAAGTATGGCAACCATGGCAAAAACATCTTTTAAAAGGGACATTTTCTTTGCAAACATAACTACTTCATGCCGTTTTGCGGAAATCATCATAAAACCCGTCATAGAAGCAATCAAAGGCCAACATAATAAAAACACATACCATCAAGAAGTATACTCACATACCATGTTAAGTCAAGACCTTCATCATATAGTCCAACAAGATCCACATCGATGCATAAAGACTCATATCCATGCCCATTTTCATAACAAGTAGACATACTACAATTCATGCATAGGAACCACATACATAGTGGACATGCAGTTATATCCTTCCAGAACATCGTAAGGATCTACAAGTGACAATGTCTAGATGGGTTCCATTACTTCCCACCTATCCTAATTACCTCCCTTAAGTCCTTTTAGGTCCTAGTCCTTTGACTTCCATATCCATTACCTTTAGGAAACTAGATCCTTAAAACCGACATAGGCCATGTGATTGCTAACAGAATCCAGTTGTCCATAAAACCCCTACACGGTAAAGGGGTGGTCTACTCTCCAAAGTAACAAATGAGAGATAGCTTTCTAAGTGAATCCCTAGCTAGTACTTAGGTAGCAACATATTTTATGGCAACATGGAGGTACATGTGAAAACCCTCTTTATGACAAGATTAGGCATGTAATTACCACTTATATAAACCATTTTTATTGCCCATTTGAGGCATTGTGGTTATCCACCTCATGAGATTTATGTGCCTACCTTCCTACCATGGAAGGATACACACTCATATTCAAGTTCACTTGATCTAGCTAAGTTCCCTTTATTTGAACCTTTATTATTTGTCTTAAGAAGCATAGTTTTAGGAGAGTCCTCTCTCCATCTGTTTTATTCATAGTCATAGATGACGTTCATCAATAAAATCATGTAAAGAATCCAGTCAATGAGCAATCATATGTCAGCATCATCTAGTTAGGGTAACACAGGAATACACCATTCAAGGGCTCCTCTCATTGATCTATATCTTCATTCATATATGTGTTCTTACGTATATGTGAGCAACCTTAACATAATACATTAAGTCCCCCAATCATATATTATGCAGGATCTATAGGAATAAACTATCTGCTCCATTTCTTTCATAAAACCTAATAATACACTAGGAACATTCATACTTCATCCTTTCAAGACATCATATCTGCATCGTCAATATTCAACTCTTTTTCGTATACATAGAAACCAAACCTAGGAACTTATCTATCAAAGCTAACACATTTTCAATGGTTAGAGCTGTCTATACCTGCCCATACTAGTCTAACCAATCAAGTCCATCCAATAAGGTACTACATAACATACCTTCACAACATATATTTTTACATGCATAGTAGTTGACACTAGTGAATATTGAGAACTAACCTTTCATTAGATTACAATGACCTATACTACTTGTAACCTGCATGTAAGTGAGCAGTGTGTGTACAGTTTGTCAACATGATCACATAAGGACTAATAAATTACTCCTTGAAGGCACCAGCTGTGAGCCACATTATACTTCCATAATAGCATAGTAGGCAAGACACTATAAAACATTATACCCAAGTCTCCTACTTTAGCTATTTACACTTGCATATAGGGGGGGTACATGGGTAGGGATATAACCATTTACACTCAATGGGCAGAACTATACAGATACCTAACTTGAATAGTGCCACACCTCGCCATAAAATAGCCACACAACCTAGATCACAACTATACATAAATAGGGCACATGTACATCATAAAGGTGATCATTAAATCTCTAAATCATATATTCATAAATTTGCCTTCAAGACTGTTCAACAACACATATATAATGACATAAACTAACCACCTTCCCAAAGTGTAACCATACCACACAATGCCACACAAGGCTGTCTTAAACATTACTATAATGAAATAGGAAGTAGAAGATTAGAGAAATCGCTCTTAACCATTTCTCACCCTTTGATCATCATTGATCAAATGAACCTATTCATTAAACACATATATGTAAGTTCTAATTTACTTTAAACATATAAGAAACCATGTACAAGTCGCTACAAGATTATACTATATCATAATACAACACATCAACATACTAGGAAAGTAGAATAACATAGATCATTAGATAATTTCCCTTGCATTGATTTAGATCATATTTCATACATATTATGAGTATAAGGAAGTATATAAACCTACATTTAACCATATTGAAATCATAATTACATACCCTCAAGATTAAGGTTACAACATAGGCATTTAGGCTTATCGATTTGCTAGAGTATAGAAGACTTTACCAATACTATGAACTCTCTAAGTCTTTGATCATCATTCATATTTTATCAACAATACACTCATTAGTAAGTAGCTAATTCGGTAGGAAATCAAGAAGAAACCATGCTTGATATAACAACAACTCAAGATCCATCACACACTTAGCTTTTTGACTTCATAGCCTAAAGGAATCTAGATCAATTCATGCAAGCCTTTCTTAGATTGTTCATTAAGGATTTATACCTACAAAATTCATCCATTATATCACCCTAAAACAGTAGCTACAACAGTTCATACATAATCAAAACTCTACACAACCGATCTCACAATCGACTTCAAGGCAACATGTAGAAACATAGGCTATTCATGTTCAAATCTTCATATATTTATCATCATGGACTGATAATCATAAATTCACCATCAATTAACGTAAATAAAAATAAACACAAGCAATTCAACGTAAGAAATTCATAATTCAATTAAGAACAAGACATGGTCACAAAGCCCATGCAAAAGCTAAACCAATTTTGCAAGGAGCATGGGTTCATTATGAAATTGGAATGAAATCACGTTCAAATAATTGTATAAACTTCAATTCATCATGATTTAATCATTGAAAACGTTTTGAGAAAGAACCCATGGCTAGATTGGAAGATTGGGAACTTGATCATAAGATTTCTTTGAAAAACATTGAGA
Source organism: Solanum habrochaites (assembly GCA_027704765.1). Taxonomy (NCBI): domain Eukaryota; kingdom Viridiplantae; phylum Streptophyta; class Magnoliopsida; order Solanales; family Solanaceae; genus Solanum; species Solanum habrochaites. The sequence goes on from JAKWJA010000207.1 coordinate 40,390, forward strand.
ATGGCTCTCTAGATGAAAAGATAACTAGAGATAAAGATCACCATACCTTTGAGTATCTGAAAAACTCTTAAACTTGATGATTCATCCATGGAAAACCCATCTTGAATCTTTTATTGAGCTTCACCAACAATAGTGCTTTTCTAGAGAGAGTATTTTTGGAGGGAAAGGTTTCAATCTTGTGAGAGGATCCTAGAATGGGGTAATCACGCTTTTGATGACTTATGTACACCCAAAAATAGATAAATAAACATATTATAGTCAGTTTAGGACGTGGGGTGAATTTTCCATTCACCCCTTTAATTAACTGCACGTAGGCTGCCAGCTGCAGGCCACCCGCGACGAAGGCAGTGACGTGGCCTCACAGCAAAGACGGACCATCACAGGCCTTCATCGTTGGGTACTTATCCAAATATTGGCTTGATACCTGACCAAGGAAATTCCCCATGGATTATAACTTCTGGACGGGCCGTTGGAGGACCAACGATCTGTCGTTGGGTCCGTCAATGGACACTGCCTAGGCAGTGTTTTAGGGAGCTTTGGGTCCTTCTTTTGGGGCCTCTTGTGGGGAGTTTTATAAGTCGTACCCGGACGTTTTCAATGTTATTACAAACATTAACAAGTTATAGACCTTCCACATAAATTTCATCAAAAACAAACACCTACAAGACGTCCAAACTTCCTTGGCCCCAACATGACATACGATGAATGTCTTAGGGGCTATCTTTCGAACGCCTTGGACGTTCTTGGGCGTTTGACCTCCAAAATTCATGAAACTTCATATAAAAACATTAAAAATTATTTTAAACCATTAAAATACTTATTAGTCTCATTTCATACAGATTTAGGAATGCATAGAAACATGAGGCACATAAGGGACTACTCATCGAACTTCTTGGTCGTCCCTTGACGTTCGACTTCCAAATCACTTAAAACTTTTCACACTGACTCTAAAATATAAAATAATAGATTTTAGAATATTAGAACAGAATTAAATACCCATAAACACATAGAACCACATATAGGCATCTCGGTGACTTAGTCGTCGAACGTCTTAGTTGTCCCTTAACGTTCGACTTCCAATGCCTCTAATATTTTATCTACTGCCTATACATTATATTTTAAGCATATTTACAACATTATAAATTTAAAAAATATGTTAGGCTCTAGAAACCTTATCTCATTTTCGGGGTCTTAAAGTTGCATTGAGGCAGTTGAAGTTTTTTAGTAGTTTTACATGTAGTTGATCTTGATGGAATGGTCCTAAAGGTGAGTTTATAACTAAGAGAGTTGAAAAACAGTTTGAAAAATCATACCTCATGCTTTTGAGCGTGTTGGTTATTCTTCTTTCATCTTCCTTATATTCGAGGACCAACATGGTTGTTAGTGGTGGATAATGTAACGACCCTCTTAGTCGTTTTGTGAATTTTAATCATTATTTTTATATGAACCTTTTTAGTAGATTTTATAAATGACTTATAACTTATAAGAGTTAGTGACATGATTTTCAACTTAAATAAAGGATTATTTTGTTTCTAATAATAATGGAAAAAAAGGAAGAAAAAAATAGAAAAGTAAATTACACAAATAAGTAAAATAATAATATTAATTTTTTTAAAAAGGGCAAAGTGCCCTGAATGTTAAAAGTGTCAGGCGGCTAGGTTTAGAAAAATAAGAACGAACAGAAACAAAAAAAATACGCAAAAGAAGAAAAGAAAAGGAAGGGAGAAAAAGAAAAAGAAAAAGGAGGAGAAAAATTGATACGTTCATCTAAAGGCGTCAAGGTAATTATTTTTATCCTTTATATAAATTTCTTTATGTAATCAGGAGTAGATTTTACGTCAAAACCATGTAAAATTTATGTTAATATATGAACTTGTTATTGCAGAGAGGTCATTATATACTAAATTATTATTATTATTACGTATTTGGTGTGGAAAGAATTGAATTTGAGACTTGGTGTCAGCTTAATAGATAGAGGACAATTTATTGATTCTATCGATAATGGTTATGGGGATTAGTTGTAAGTTCTGTACGACTTAATTGATAAGAATGGAAATAAGAATATATCATACAAATACATATTTTCAATATGTTAACAGATAGGGAATTGAAAAAGGTGGTGTAAGGATTATTCTATTATTATTTAACTACCAATTGGGGTGTGGTACATTGTCACGTAGTCAGAGAAATGACCAAGGTGACATTGTGGGTGAAGGAAAGTGGTTAAACTTATATGAATTTAAATTATTATAATCAATATGGTCACACAAGAGGAATTGAAATGAGGTTCAAGTTTTTTTTCATTGGTTCTTAACTAGTGGCTTCTAGTTCTTAGTATTATTATTTTATTCTCCTATTATAAATTAAGTTTTGCTATACTGAGATAGGTTATTAAGTATTTGAAGTAATTTTATATGAAAACTATGACGATTGTAGTTTTTGGAGCTGTTATATGAGATTTGACATATTGGTTGGAATCAAGAATTAGAAACTTTATTATAAATTCAGGTGAGTTTTGGATCTAAGTTAGACATTTAGAAATATTAACGTTGTTTTTGAAATCTTATCGTGGTTATTTATTTGAATAGATTTGTTTAAGTTGGAAATTCAACGAAAAAGAAAGGCTCAAGTCATGGAGTGAATTCTGGATTGATTGAGGCAAGTGGATTTTAAAACACTTGCTAAGTGTATGAAATGCGTGTATTTCCTTGTGGTTTATGTTTGAGAGTAATGAGACTTGGTGATGTATTGACTTGTACACATTGATTAATTCTAATGATGAAAACAAAGGGTATAAAAGGTAATGTGAATAATTGCTTATGTGTGATGTGTTTATAATGGAGAATTGTATGAAAGACTTGTTGAATCATTGTTGATGTTGTTGTGAATTGTGCAATGTTATGAAAATGGTCATACTATATTTCAAGAGACGTATGGCATGCCGCGATGGTTGCTATTATCGAGGGTTGTGTTGTACGCTGCAACAGATACATGGACTGATATATCCCCCATGGATCCCGGACTGAGCGACAACGGGTGTGTATCACTAGGTCATACATGCATCATTATACTTGACATTGCATTCCATTACATTGCACATACTTAACATTAGTGAACTTGATATTATGTTTTGCTGACATAGTGATTGCCTTTTCGCCGAGCTTGTGATTGTTGAATACTGATCTTGTTATTGAGGATACATAATTTGTTGAAGTGTTGTTATTGAGGATTTGTAATTTGTTAAAGTGTTTTTCTGGAGGATGTGTGATTTTTATAAGTGTTGTTGTTAAGTTACTTGTTATGTAAACTATGAGCTGTTAGGTTGGGATGATGTTTATGCAGGTTGTAGTTGTGGAGGGTTGGTTGGGGGTGGTAGGATTACCCGTATTTCATCCCCTTAGCCTGTGTTTAGGGATTTCCTTGCTGAGTACCATGTGGTTTTTGTACTCACCCCTTGCTTCTACAATTTTTTGTAGGTTACTAGCCTAGACCTTTATGATATATTATCTTCTTTTCCGAGGCTTCCTGGAGATTTGTGAGGTAGTTGTTGGTCATCTTTGCATCCCTCCTTACTCCTGTTTATGATTTTTTTCTACTCTAGAAACAATATCATATGAGACTTACATTTTGTTTTGATTCAATTGTAATACTTTAGAGGCAAGGTTTTGGGGTATAATGTAAGTTGATAGTAAAATTTTCGCATTTTATTGTAATAGTGAGTATTAGACTGACTTGTCTTGGTGGGATAAAACGAGTTCCATCACGTCCATTTTTGGGTCGTGACATCCGTGTTGAGATCGAGTTATGATTATAATTTGGGCACGTGAAGAACGTCCATGTGAGTTATTGGTTATAATTGTTGACATCCTTTAAATTGGAGCTATGTCGCGGTGACTCAATTAAAAAAGAGTTAGTTAATTTTAAAAGAGTTTAAAGAATTTTTTTAAAAAAGGGGTATAATATGGGGATACGGTGTTCAAGTTAATCGAAGGGAAGGAGTTAGACATTCTTCGAAATCCACAACTATCATTCCAGACTAAGTTCATTTTTTCAAATTGAGGAGGAGACAAAAATAATATACAACTATAATTAGCACGTGCTATACACAAATAATAAAGTAAAGAAAATGTAAGAAACAACCTAAAATTTGCCTAACGTCAATATATACAAATAATGAATATTAACTATACTTCAAACTTAATTTGAATAGTTTCGATGAGAAGCAACTTTGTGTATCTGTAAAGATACTTAATAAAAGTGTTAGTAATAAATAAATTTGAATAATAATTAATAAACCAAGTAATAACTTAATAATATAAATATGTCTTGTGAAAATGGAAGACCTTGAAATTAATGGTAATTTCTTCGTCGGTCATTTTAACAAATAAAATATGAACATAAACTAAAATTCTTTCTTCTATAATTGGGAGTCCTCCAAAATCGATAGAGAAATTTTCTGATTGACAAATTTAATTTGTGATATATGTAGTGCTAAATATAATATTTGTCAAATATATAAATCAAAGAATCAGTAAATACAGAGCATATGACTGGAAAAATCAAATAAATTGCTAAAAAAATATTAGTCCACAAATAATGATAAGAACAGAAATAAACAACAAATAGAAGAGGTACAATGTATAACCGTAATAAATAAATAAATAAATTAATGGCGTAAAGAAAACAATGTATTTCGTTTACATATGAATATAATAATTAAAATAATAACATAAATTAACAACAATAAAAAGTACATCATAACTTAACAAAAAAAAGTGCATAATAGTGCCAAAATAAATCAACAAAAAAAAAGAAACATTGGAACAACAATAAAGGCAAGGAAATTCTTGAAATTAATTTAAAGAATTATAATCAACAAATAATATCTAATAACAGAGAATTAAATATTCAGTAATAACAATCAAATCCCAACAAAATGAAACAAAACAAAGGTAACAAAGAATCTTTTTAAACCCCTCCGAGCAGATCAAAAAAGAGAAACGAAGTGAAAGAGGTTAGTGAAGCTGGAGAAGGAGTTCGCGTTGGTCGGGGAATGATTGTTTGAGTCTCCTTTATGCCTGGGTTGGTGATGTCTAACAGAAATGGAGCTCGCTGGTTTATTGATTTCTCCTAAAATGGAGACTTACCCTGCAACCAAACAAAAGATCGAAAAAAAGGGAAAAAAGGGGAACCTTGAATTTCAGTTTGCTGTTGTTTGATGGTTTTTGGAGAAAAAGGGGATGGTGTTTTCGCTGTTGTTTGGCGCTTATTGCTCGTCGAGATGGTTAACAATGGTGTTTACGGGTGACTGATCGTAGAAGAGGAGTAACGCATGAGGTGAGGAACTTTTCTTCGTTTGGAAGGGTCTACAAATGCTAATAGTAACCGTAAAGGAAGCGAGCGGGCGGTTGAAGTTGTTGATTCGATAAAAATGTGATGACATAGATGGGGTTTCGAGAAGTGACGTCCGCCAGAATCCCGCGGCTCCGCTGAATCTTGTCGAAAAAGATGGAACAATAAAAGAATAAAAGGTCTCTAACTTATACGAGAACATTAAAGGAAGTGTGAATAAGTCCTCATTTTTTTTTTTGGTGACAGATGATCAAGCAGGCCGATCAATTACTCTACACTTTTGTTACTAATTATGGATAATTACCATTTTTCAAACTTCTAATCTTTTATAACTTCAAAAAACAAACTTTTATAATTCAAACAAATCATTTGAAAAGAAAATCTTTTCATCTTCCCGTCCTTCATCGTTCTCGTCTCTTCTTTTTCTTCCTCCCTACGTAATTGTTCATCTTCTTCCTTAGAAATTCAAAAATCCATCGTACTCTTGTCCTCTGCGTTACTTTCCTCTTCATCCTCCATTACTCTCTCATCGTTCTAAAAACGGTAATCGTGTCGACTAGAAGGAGTAAGTTTTTTTTGAAATACATTACATTTCGCAAGTTATTTCTTGGAATAATGAACCATAAACTGTTTTTGTAGGTGTAAAAAATTAATAATGACTTAATGGTGTGTATTATTTATCATTTTTTAAAAGAAAATCATCCACCTCATAAAAGCCTTATTTTGAGGAAATCTATCTGTACTGTTATCATTTATTGAAAAAAAAAGTCATTTTTTGATGCTTTTGTTGGTATTTTTTTGGCCATTTTTGTATACGATGTTAAAAACATAGTATTCTTCAGCTCCAAATATATTTAGCGTAATGTTGTCCACATTTTGAGTTGTATGTTGGTCATCTATTGCCACGAAATTCAAATATTTCAATTCTGTACAGCTGTGTCCAACCATATGAACACATCTGTTTCTCTATAAAGTATATTTTTCTCAACAATAGGTACATGTGTGACAACCTAATGTACATTTATCGGCAACAGACTATCCTTTGGGTTTGCACAATCTGTTTTATTATTATTTGTATAATGAATTAAAATTGATTGTTCTCATCTGTTGCACATAAGATTCAAATTTGCAAGAATCTGTACATGTCAACTGATGATGCATCTGTTGCTAATAAGATTGTATATGTTTTGCAACAGTAGGTACATATGGCAAAATAATTTAATTTATCGCAACGACTATCACTTAGTTGCAACATACTGTAATTATTATTATTTATAATAATGATTGAAAATCTCAATTTTTTTAATTTCCTTGTAGATGAAATGATACAAGCGCTTCATCTATTCCACAATTCATCTTCTAACATGAATGCTCTTTTTGTCTTGCCAACAATGTAAATCAAACAAATGACTATTTTATTAGTCGTTTTAAAAAACACATCTATATTTTAAAGGAAATGTCTCATCTATTGTGTGCAAAAATTCCAATAAGACTTCACACCTTTGAATGTAGGTTTGTTGAAAAAAATCTATTTCTCACTTATATGATTATTGAGAAGAAGAAAATGATAAGAAGGCAAAGGAGAGAGAAGGATAAGGAGGATAAGTAAAGGATAAGATGCAAAGAGGAGACGTAGAAGAAGGCAAAGAGGAGAAGGAGTCGCGAGAAGAAGGAAATGAGATAAAGAGGAAGGAGAACAAGGGCAAAACACGAAAGGAGAAGAAGAGATATGGGCCAGGATATCATAAGTAGGCAAGGAGAAGGAGAAGGATAAAAGAAGAGAAGGTGAAGCAGAAAGAAAAAGTGAAAGCGAAAAGAAGGGAAGAAAGTTGAAGTTGTCAGTTGTGATGTGAAGCGACATATCCATTGACGGTTTAAAAACATTGACGGTTAGGGTCCCAGCAGAACTAATCTCATCCTTCTCCGTCGTCCGTATAAACTAAGGTATTTTACAATCATCATGCAAAAATAATGAACGATGCATAAAAGTGTATAATTCCATGTCTCAAATAGTTCTCATAAGAAACTATCCTCCAATTCAAAAGGAGGGCTGCAATGTTGCTAAGTACTTGATTGAGTGGCATTTGTTGAGTACAATGAGCGCACCACTGTCAGTCTTAAATTTACCACGGACAGAACAAATCTCAACCAGTCGAATTCGCCATGTTACTGGTATTGCCCAACAGAAAGCATTATCTGTAGTTTCACAATATTATTTTGTCTACGACATCGAATGTTATGTCTTATATTTTTGTTTTTGTTCTGATGATGATATACATGGCAGATATTTAAATTTTTGTTGCTTGATATCCCATTGGTTTCACGGGTATTTGAAATGCTTTTTCCTTAGTTTTTTTAGTGTGTGTCCAAAAACCTTTTGTATTGGATTTCATGTAAGTTTCTCTTTATTTGCAGGAAACTTTCCCAAGATGAACGCGGAAGTTTCTGATCAAGCAATGCAGAAACTTACCACCTATGGAGTTTGTGACGGTCCGTCCGCGCTTTTGACGGTCCGTAGTTGCAACCGTATGAATTGCGAAGGAAGATGGGGAGTCTTACCTAGATGTGGGATTACGAAGTCCATGGCGGACCTTCATAGCCACGAAGGTCTAAACCTGCTGGTTTGTCCGTGGGGAAAAAATATCCGGAGAGTAGTCCCCAGTACCCACATTCCAAATTTAAAAGTGTTATGGAACGGATAACCCTCGACGGTACCTTCGTGCTTGGAACGGACTGTCCCGTCATACCTGTTCATCGAGTTATTGAAGACACAGAAAGAATTTGTGAGTATGGATGGATGAGTCCCTGACGGCCCGTCGTGACCCAGGGACGCCCGCATGAGGTTTGTCGACTCGATCTCAGTCAGAGGCCCGTTATTAGGTTTTTGTTTTTTATAAATAGTTCCAAAACCTCATTTTTAGAGTTATACCTCTTTGTTAGTACACCTTTAATATTGACTTTTTGATTGTTTTTTTTTTTTAGAATTTTTTTAGATCTTAGTTCTCTTGTTCAATATTGAAAGTTAATTTCCGTTAATTGTACACTTTTCGGAATTGATTGTTGGTGCGTTGTTGTTCATCAAGTGAAATCAAAATTTTAATTCTTTAGTTATTAAAGTAAATGCCATGAATTCTTATATTATATTATTGAATATTGTGCTTATGACTTGGGCAATTAACTCCATAAACAGGGTTGTGGGAACCATGGTGAATATGGGTAAAATCTAAACTAAACTAACAATTCAAATAGGTTTTTCTGGCATGTATAATATTCTTTCCTTTAGATGTTTTTAAACGGATGGGCCAACGTTAAACTCGCCTTAATGATACTTGCGAACGCAAACAGGTAGATACAGAAGAAGAATTATCAACATTGATTTATGGTATAACTAATCTAAATAGGTTGTGTTTTATCGGTACAAGGTAATACCTTAGTCAAATATTCGAATACAATGCTTATATGGGTAAAAGGTAATGTTAGTATAGCACACAACGTAGCCGGACAAAGGTGCGGAAGTGAAATTTTCTAATGCCAGATCAAGCATTTAGAAATACAATAACTTATCACTTTGCATGCAAGATACTAGGAAAGATTGTTATAGTAAGATTTTCAGTTAGGAGCCCATGGAAACAGTTAACCTAATTACTTTTAATTAATTGATTATACTCCCTAATTAAATCTATAGTTTGTTCACTTTAATTTAGTTAATTATTTGCATTATTTTAAATAACCCCCCTTTTTTATTTCTTTTTGTTTTCTACGGAAATAATTGATTATAAGAGTACTAATAGATGAAGTTATGTATGAACTATTTTCCTTTCCCTCGTGGGAACGAATCCCAACCTCATTATTGTTGGGTTCTTTACTTGATACGACCGTTTACTTCTTATTTGAAAAGTAAGTTTGAGCGTATCAATTTTGGTAATCGCGCTGAGGAAAGTAGCGTTTAGATATCTTAAACTTATTACTAATGTTTAGTCTGTATGTTCTTAATTTTACTTTTTTATTGTTTTTGATTCTTGCAGAACTATCTTCTTGTAATGCCAATACACGGATATGAGGAGAACCCTTGTTTCCCCTACGATCACGATTATAAGTACACTACGCAATATGTAGTGAAACTTGGTAATAACGATGATGATCAAAACTGAATATCCCAAAGCTCCGGTGATGTTCAGGTCAGTTATTACCGCGCTGATCCGGGTGAAAATCAACAAAGGAGATAAAATCCCTCCCCCCTCCACGCCCTCAAGAATTGTTCAGAAGGTTATGACAATATTTCAGAATCTGTGGCCACTTGTCTTGACAGCCTCTCCACAAGGCCAGAACCTTTTGTGGTAACTAGTAGTCTGATGCAAATTCTCATTTGCTAGAGGTTTGTTTTTCAGCGCTACCCTTCTGAGGACCCACCTGGAGGGCTGTTGAAAAAATCGATGCTGCTATAAGTGATAGGAGATCGATGAATAAAGGAGAAGGCAATGTTGATATGAGTGGGTGGTTGGAGGTGCAATTAAGGTCGGAGTGGGGCGTCGTGTCAAGAAGAATTGTTCAGAGTTATGACAATATTTCAGAATCTGATGGGCCACTGTCCCTTGACACCTCTACCACAAAGGCCAACATCCCTTGTGGTAACTAGTAGTCTGATGCAATTCTCATTGCTAAGTTTTGTTTTTCAGCGCTAACCTTCCTGAGGACCCACCTGCCCTTAAGCTAGGTAGGCAAGTGGTGTAAAAGCTGTGTTAAGGAGGGACTGCTTTGGACTTGATGTAATAGTGCTAATAGTATTTCTCCTCTCTCACTGACGTAGATGCTGGCTATTGGTTCACTAAGCCCCTATAACTCAATTTCACTTGGAACCAACTAAGGGTACTGTTCACTAGCCCGTTTAACGACCCTTTCTTCAAGAAACTAAACCAACAATGACATAGTGAACAACTTTGTGGCACTACAAGGAGAGTCAGTTATAGTCTCTCTGGATGATTCCATTCATTTTTGAGAAGTTTCCCCAATCACCAAATAGATGATGAGTCACTAAAGGGAATATTTCATCGGGGTCAGGATGATAATAATAAAACGCGTATGGGATAGTATGTATGTTGTTTCTTAGGGGTAGTTTCCCTTATGCCGAGATTGGGCACAAAATTGGAAAATATCCGCGGAATAATTAATGATTGAGTACTAGGGAAAGTCAGATACTACGAGAAATACCTTTCGTCAGTCAATCACCCTCACAAAACCACCCCCCCCCAAATGAAATTCGGTAAGAGATGACTTCACTGAGACCTGGAGCTTGGGTTGGAGATTAAAACATGTCACTAGGGTGTAGGAAAGATAAATGCCGTAAACTACTTGGTCTAAATAACCCCACCACCCAAATGAAATTTATTTGAGAAGGATTCCGAGTAGTAATGAATCAACAGTGGGCTTTCCGACCGATGCCAAGCTCCTAATCAGGAGAATTATTGTCTCCAAGGTCAAGGAAACCAAGAATCGGATCTATGGTAACTATAAGACCATGAGGTCATTATGTTCGAGAGGGAAATTCACAACCGCGACAACAACTTCACAGGGTTAACTATGGCATAAATTATAGAATGGGTCCTAATGTTCCGTCTCAAAATCTTGTAAGTTACTCCGAGGGATAGTGAGGTAGTATGGGCGCGAGTTTAGGATATTTGCACACAATAATGAGGAGTTCGATACAGTGATGAGCCATTAAAGATTTAATAATGACTTTCACGTGTATTAGGAAGAAAGTCTATAATACATCAATATCGCTTAAGCAGGTTGAGGTTGCAAATGCCGAATTTTCTGCGACTGTGAAGACACGGCAACCGGGCACTCTTCCTCGCAAGCACTGTACAAATACAAAAAGGATTACACATGTAATGACAATCATTACTCATGTATGGTTAATCAAACCATTGACCCACTATTCCATCTAAGAGGAAAAGGTGAAAAAGATATTGTTAAAGGGTAGAGATAGGAGTGTAGGAGCTAGAGCTTTAATTAAAAGGTGGAGTAGAACGTATTAATTGGGAAGGGGGTACGTGATTCAAAGTGAGTTAGAAGTTGGTTGCTGGGGCGCGAGCGAAGGGGGAAATGGGGGGAAAGCACTTGAATGGTAGGGGAGGTGGGGTGAGGCTCAATAAGGGATGATATGCTAGTCGAGTCGTGTTTGGGAAGATTTATGGGTGACAGGAGCGTAAAAAGGGGACGGTGGGCATGGGAGTGAAACTCAGGACTATGATAGGGCGTAGGTCGGATGGGAATTAGCAGGGGTTGAAGTGTGAGTGTTGTTAGGGAGGAGTTGTTGTAGGAGTGGGTTGCGCGGAGAAGTAGTCGTGGGGGGTTCATTTGTACTACGGTTAGGGGAAGGGGTCTTCACGGTGAATTTGGGGGGATTCAGGAGTTGGAGGAGAAATCGGGTTGGAGGTTGGATGGTTGGGAGTGTTAGGTTGGGCGGAGGTTGTGGGTTGTAGGTGGTGAATTATGTTAAGTGTATAGGTTATTTTGAAGTAAAGATAACACGGTTAAAGAGGCTAAGTGCCTACAAAGGTACTTCCATGCCTGACCCCCCCCCCCTTTCCTCAAGATAGTGAACAAACCGAGGATGGTAAATATCAGCGTTTATAACAATGTTTGAAGCAACTTTCTATCAATGTCCTTTGTTAGAGGCTCTCGCCATGCCCGGCTTATGTCCCAGTGTATGAATCTCGTTACAAAGAAAAGATCATTCACTTTTGAGGATGATGATAGAATGCCAACATTGTAGTGCATTTTGCTACAAGATCTCTAGTAAAAAAGACAGAAGATCCGTTTGCCTTCAGATTCCTTGTATCAGTCGGGTCATTCCTTTTGTGAAAGCATTTGTGACTTGGTGCACGCTGAAATCTCATGCCCCTCTCTATTTACGAATTTGGTTGGGGTGATCCAAAGTCCCACTGCGATGCGGCTACTGATGGCGTCGAACATAAAAATACCTATAGGTATACTCCACACGATGTGCTAGTAAAAGTGAGTCATTCATATTTCTGGCAGCATTTTTTTTATTCTTGATTGGAAGGTCCGATTTTTGACGTGCCTATTATTTTGGGAGGCCACCATTTCCTTTCTACTGGTAGAGGCTTAGTGATATGTAAAAAAGGGCAGATGAATTTCAGTTGAACAATGAAGAATTGGAACTTCCAACTTTGTAGTCCACCGAGGCCTAGTACTAGCTCCAATCCATAATCGTGCTATATCCTACAAGTGTTGATTCATCTAGCCAAATAGACGAAGTCAGGGTAGAAGCATTGCTGCAGTGCTAATGATTTTGATAACGATTGCATTGAAGAGTTGGTCCGTTAGTTGCGTCTCTTGATCGAGTGGTGTTCGTTTAAAAACCGAAAAATATGAGTTAGACATGAAAATCAACGAGTCTCCACCTGCGAAACAATCTATATAGGAGGCTCCAAAGTTAGAACTAAAAGCTCTCCCACCCATCTCATGGTATGAAGTTCTTAGGAAAGGTGAGACTTTGCCGTAATCATTGCATCCGATCTGAATGAAAACAAGTTTAGAGTTTGGTGAAAGTGCTAAAAAATGGTTCAAATAGCATTGGGTGGACTATTGCGGACATATTAGGATCCCTCCTGTATTATTTTCATCATAAAATCCACTCATGCCCGATCATAAGCCAAAATATTGGCACTAGAGACGCTTAATCATCCTACTGCCAAGAGGTCATTAAGAGGGAAATCATTAAAAGGTGGATCCGGAGTAATCTATCCTATCCGCCGATAGTATTAGGTATGCCCTTTTAGTGTGTACCTAAGAAAGGGGAATGACTATGGTCCCCATGATAAAATGTCTGTTCCATACCGGTTACTGATGGAGGGTTGTATGTATTACCGTAAATTAAATGCATGGACCTAAAAAGACCATTTCCTATGCCCTTCTGGATAGATGTTTGATATACTTGCCGGAAGGGTGGTACTGTTTTGTTGGATGATATTTCGGGGTTAATCAGATTTCTATTGTTTCGAGAAGATCAAGAGAAAACCACCTTTACTTTTCCATATGGGACCTTTGTGTTGAAGAGAATGTCGTTTGGGTTATGCACCACCCCACCCATTTCCGATATGGTAATGATGTCGATATTTCCGACATAGTGGAAGATATATGAAGGTTTTTATGGATGATTTTTCTGTGGTTAGTGAATCATTCGAGCGGTGTTTTTGAAACCATTTATCTAGGTCCCAAGAGAATGTAGATTGGCCATTTATACTAAATTGGGGAAAATGCCACTTCATTGTGAAATAAGGTATTCTTTTGGGTCACCCCATTTCAGAAAGGGGCAGAGAGGTTGATCGGCTAAAGGGTCAGGTACCGAGAGTCTCCCCACCTATCTTGAAAAAGTGTGAGAAGCGTCCGTGGGCATGCAGGTTTTTTTTAACCCAGAAATGCATCAAGATTTTTTTCAAAAATTTAAATCCGTTGTGCAACTGCTTGACAAAGATTGTAAATTTTATTTTGGGATGAATTCTTTCTTAAAAGCATTCGGCAGTTTACAGAAAATTTGTGTCTGCACCTATTATTTACCTTTTCTCCTTTCTCCGGAATTGGAACTCCATTTGAGGTGAATGTGTCGATGCTAGTGGGGTTTTCTCTTGGTGGTGGTATCGGGACAACGAAGGAACAAAATCCTTAACCCCATTTACTATACTAGTAAAGCCCTAAATGAAGCTTCAGAGACTTACACAGTGACTGAGCAAGAAACTTCCTTGCATAGTAGTGCTTGAAAATTTCCATCCCCTCTCCTATTTGACTAGTACTAAGTATAGTGGCATACTTACCATTCAAAATGTGATATTTGATGGCAAAGAAGGATGCAAAACATAGGTTGAATTCGTTGGGTATTACTGCTTCAAAGAATTTTGACTTTGAATTGAGGGAATAGAAAATTGACTCAAAAATCAAATTCCCGAGCACTGTCCCGTCAGAAGATGAAGCTATGAAAGAGTTAGGGTAGAAGACGGATATTGATGATCATGTATTGGCTTGCCTCACAAGACTTTATTCCATGGTTCGCCGATTTCAAAAACTATCTGCTAGTGTGAAATTATTCCATCGGACTTGTCCTTTCATCAAAGAAAAGTTCATGAACGATGTGTAGAAGTCTTTTGGGATGAAACCATACTTATATCGGATTGTGCCTACGGGCTTATTCAACGTTGTGTGCCGATAATGTGAGCTGTTGATTTTTTTTTAGCAGGCATGCCATTCCTCACCCTTGGTGGACATCTAGTCGTATCTGCAAAAAAACCGCTCATAAGATCTTACAATGTGGTTACTAATCGCCAACTCTTTCATCAAGATGCTCATGAAGTTTGCTAAAAAAATGTGTAGATCCAACCAGATGGCATCATTTCAAGAAAGCAAGAGTTTCCCCTCAAACTCCATTCTTGTGATTGGTGATTTGATGTATGGGGTAATTGACTTTATGGGTCCTTTTTGTGTTTCTCACGGAAGAAAGTATATTTTGTGGCGGGTTGATTATGTATCTAAATGGGTGGAAGCTATCGCCCTCAGCAAACAATGAAGGGATAGTGTCACTTGCATTCTTGAAAAATACATATATTCTCCTCGATTTTGGTAACTCCAAGACATTATTAGTGATGGGGGCTCCCGCTTTGCAAAAACAATTGTTCAAGGGATTATTGGGAGAAAATATGGGGTTGCCATAATGTGGCCACTCCTTACCATCCCTACACCTAGTGACAATTTTGAAGTGTCAAATAGGAGATCAAATAAATATTGTCCAAATACACGCTAGTAGAAGGATTTGTCAAGGAGGCTTGATGATGCTCTTTGGGCCTACCGGACCGCGTATAAACCCCAAGGTATGTCCCCCAATAACAACCTTGTATATGGTAAATCTTGTCATTCGTCCGTGAATTAAAGCATAAAGCCCATGGGGGCCATGAAGAAGTTGAAAATGGATTGGAAACAAGCTTCAGGACAACGGTCCTGGGTTTAAATGAACCGATGAATTTTCGCCTGAAAGCTTATGAAATCTCAGCCCTCTACAAAGAAAAGATGAAGAGGTACCAGCCTCAAAATTGAAAACGAATTTTATTGTTGGGGATTGGTGCGTTAATTCAATTCTAGTTGCTCTATTTGCTGGCAGCTCCATTCCAGATGGACTGGCCCTTACTTAATGTACCCAACTTAAATGTTCCCTCATGGGAGTAGTTAGTTGAAACAACGAGGGGGTCGGTTCAAGGTGAATGGAATAAAGATAAAAATCTATCGGCATTCTGATCGGCTAATTAAGTATCGAGGCATAATCTTGATATGTCTGTTATCAAGTGTCGTTGTGGTGCCCGCGATTTTAATCAGCTGGTTGGGAGCAATCCAATACCTAATTTTTCCTTCTAGTAATTGTAGCATTTTCTACCATGGGTTTAAAATTGCAGGTAGAAAATCACAAAAGAAATTCTAACGAAAAGCTTTCTGCAACACTCACTACGATATTAACGACCGTCACGCACGCGACAAACCATCGAATGAATCCGTTGTGCCAGGTACGTCTGCCATTTATTAATTTTCCAAATTAGGGAACACTCGACGGAACCATGGGGCTAGCTTTTGCCCCTCCCCCGAACCACCCTCCCCACTCTCCAACTTCACCCCCCCGCCCACTTTCCTCCGACGCCCACCGGCGCCTCTGCGCTGCACCATCGCGGTGCCTCGATGCGTCCTTACTTGCATACCCCCCTCCACCCTGGTGGGGGGTCTTTTACTCCATTGTGTGCCCTTTCAACACCCCCCCCCTCTCTTTCCTTTCACACCCATTTCCTTCCCTCTTTCTTCCATTTCCCCTCCCTTCCACTTCCAACTCCCTACCCTCCTTCTCCATCAACTTCTCACCGTCCCAACCCCACGTCTTCCCACCTCCCCCCTTGCTCCAATCTCTCCTCGACTGGGGGCGATGTGCGGCGGTGGTTCTGTTCGGAGAAACAAGTGACTCACTTGCGGGGTCTGGCTCCGCGGCGCAGGGGTCGCTGTATGCCACCCAGGTACCGTGCATTGAAGGTTTGCAAGAGGAGGAGGTGAGGGTTGGGTGGGGGGCGGTAGCGTTGATCCAATTTGGTCGGACCGAGATGAGAATCCGCGAAGGGCCGGGGGAAACGCCAGAAATAAGGGCGGTAGCAGTTGCTAGTTTGGTAGGTATTTGGTTAGAAAACATAAGGTTACACAAGTCTTACATTTGAGTCAAAGAGGAGATTGTGGCATCCTTAGTTCTGTTCCTGAATGACAGACGGAGACCCTATGACGGACAATCAGACCCACGACGGTCCGTTCCTGCATAACTTTCATTTCATGGTTGGTCGGAGACCCTTGTACTAAAGTGTTTTCAATTTTTTTCCCCAAGTGTCCTCTAATAAAACAGTATCTACGACGGACGCTCATACCCTCGACGGTCTTCGTGCACAACCGCTCTTGTTTTCTCAAGACCCTATTCCTAAGGGTGCTCCATTTTTTAATGTTCCTATGTGATAGCTACGATGGAGGGTCCATCTCACCCTCGATCGTTCCGTCCTGTACAACCGTCTGACGGTCAAGACCCATCTCCTAAAGGGTCTCCATACCTTTTCTAAGTTTCCCAAGACGGACATGACGACGAACGTCATTACACACGGTGGTCAGTCCTGTCTGATCCGTCATAACTATCAGAGACTTTTCTTCAGGGTTCTCCCCATAAACGTAGTTGAAGTACGACATGAAAGAGCCCATGACGGTCCCCGATAACGCAGACAAGTCCGTCAACCACCTGGTTCGTCGTGTTTCATTATTACACAAGACATGTCATTACAACTTTGCTCTTATATTTATAATTTTTGTTGTGCCGTTTTTTTTTTTTTGCTTGTCTTCTTTGTCCTTCTAGTACTAATAAGTATTCTTAATATGTACTATCTCTATTGCGCAAACAAGATAGAGTTTATGCCGTGGGCGTTTAAGGGTCTGTCGCCCTGTCTGCCCACCTGGTTTATAGTTTATGATGGAGCAGAATCCTTGAGTACGGCCCCTAGGAACTGCCACTTCCATCACGAGTTGACACCGTAAACTATAGCTACGCCCCAAAAGGTGGCGTCCGCGTAGTCCTGCTGTCTCCCATCTAATGAGGAGCGGCCACTGAACCGACTACCTTCGGTCAGCTACACAGAAGAAGGAGCATCTGGTTCCTTTGAAGTTTCGTGGTCGAAGGAAGCCTCAGGGTCCGAAGAATACCCTGCACCGCCACAGCTTCACAGTCTACCTCGTATGAATGAGCTGCTCTAAATTCCACTACAAGGCTCACGGATGGTGCTCTCACCCCGGTTTGCACGACAGCCCCAATCGATGGCTGTGTCGACGGGCAATACCAAGTGTATTTAGATTCCAAGTTTCTAACTGATAAAGGCTTCATGACCACGGACCATTACACTGAGAGCGGGTCCTTTTTTATTGAAAGTCTCCCCCCAACATCTGCACTAGAGTTACATCTCTTTTCTTTGGGCCTCTTACTTGAGGGATGGTCTGAGAGTTTTATGCCTCTATATGGGCCCTAACTCTAGATCACAGATCGATAGGAAGGGTTTCCGTCCCTGCTACACAGGCCCCACTAGAGTACGTTAGTGTACGCGCCATA
This sequence comes from Solanum habrochaites, assembly GCA_027704765.1. Lineage (NCBI taxonomy): Eukaryota > Viridiplantae > Streptophyta > Magnoliopsida > Solanales > Solanaceae > Solanum > Solanum habrochaites. The sequence goes on from JAKWJA010000207.1 coordinate 58,418, forward strand.
CAAGTCGATATCCTCCCTGCCACCAGCCAATCGCGCCGGTATCTGTATGGCAGGATGTTGATGGACAACAGACCCCTCTCGCGCCTAATTTTACTACCAGTGGAAATTTTAAAAGATGGACAATTTTTGCATTAGCCATCCTAAGATCTAGCCACCAGAGGTGGATGGCCCTGCACTTGTCCTTGATTGGAGAGGGTGCCGACGGGGTTACGGAGCCGAAGGGAGCCTCAAGAAGGCTAACTTTGATCTTCGCTGTAGTTTTCTTTATGGTTGATATCCACCACTAGCCTTGCCCCCACGGTGTGACATATAGTCACAGGGATCGCGCAGTGTCTGATGGCGGAGATGATATCCTGGTTTGAAGTGGACTTGATTTGTCTTCTACAGACGGTCCATGCAAGAGAGGGATTTTTAAGGTCCAACTACTTTACCTTCCGTGCATATATTTTCCTTATGCAAGGTCCGTAGGTGTGCCCATCTTGCACAGTGATCAACTCAAGACTCCGCTGTCACTGTTGATCTAAGGCCTCATCAGGGATGAGGCCATGAGTTTGCTCCATGAAGAGAGCCCCGTCCATAGTTGCTCCACTTGGTGAAAATCTTGCTATATCAGTAGCACAGCTCGACGGCTACGCATGCTGGCTTCCGAAACCTACTAAAATACCCCGTTCGTGTCTATCCCGGGTAGTAGCACTGCTCTTAGGTCCTCTCACTTAGCCCCTCGCTCAAATCTGGTGGCTACACTTCTGGGCATCACATCCAGTCTTGGATGTAGAGGTTTATTCTGAGGTGGAGGAGTGGCTTGGAGCGTATAATGGTAAACACACAGAGCGGAAGCCGCTTTTGAGTCGTGGTCTGCCCGACCAGCCCCTCCGTGACGCTCGACCTTAAGGCTGCGGTTGAGAGTCTGCGAGCGGATATTTTGATTGATCCTAAGGCTAGGGTGGCCTGAGTCTGAAGGCCCCTTCCTTCAAAGCCTGCGAGGACCCCAGTGATGTCGTCCCTTATTGCACACCACCTCTTCTGAAATTCCACCCACCTCCCCCTCGAAATCATGCCAAGAGGTAAGGGTCGCGAGGAGATGGGCTAGATCACCGAAGAATGAGCGTCGTGAGATAGAGGCTGCGAGGAGATCCCTACGCTTGCTTATTAGGAGCGCGTCAGGATTCAGGGGCCATTTGATTCAAGCTGCTGGGGGCCAATATAGATCCAGAGATCGTGGAACAGCGGGAGTCCTTAACTAAGGTTTTGTTGCTGATGAGGACACTATTGAGGTCTACCAGACACATAGGTAGTGGTTTTCGAGGTAACCGACCCACCACTTTACCGTCGCCGAAGCTTTGCGCCTCAGGTTTGCCTTCACCTACACTCTCGTATGTAAATTTTTTTTTAACGCATTAGGGACATTCATATCTTTTTGTTGGGAGTGGGTAAATGGACGTGAGTGCTAGGGTGAAGTCTAATAGCCCAATTCACACGATCATCTTTTGGGTTTTCTTGCATGGGTTCTTTTTCCCCAAGAGACTGATTAATTTATTGTTGAAACCGTCATGTCGATATGTTTGTGTACATAGTATAACTCTGAAGCATTATGGCTAAACAAAATGATATCCTGAGGTAATAAATGATGCAGGACTAGCAATTAAATTGATAAATCTGTGGCTCTAAGCATGACATAGACGATCAACCACTGCAATACCCTAAGTCTAAAATTCGAAACTAGGTGTCTGATAAATCTGGTAAGAGTAAGGAGATTCCAAGTGAGTGGAGGAGATATTGGAATAGGCCACTATTTTTACTGAGCTAGAACTTGCCTGGTTAGTCCTGCTAAATGTAAGAATGCATAAAAAATTTTTTAGGAAAGGTTTATAGGCCCTTGTTCACTATAGCAATTTTTAGCCTAAAAAAATAAATAAAAAAACGATGAAAATGAATCCTCTTTGATCCAAATGATTTTGAGCCCCCAAACTTAAAATAGACCTTTCTGTGTTTCACCCACTGCTCTTTTTTTGGGAATACTGTGTTTCCATGGTCCCTTCCTTTACATGTGCACCTCAGCTTCCAAAAGCAATTGAGGTGGCTAATGCAGTAAACACCTTTTCATGGCCCTGACCCAATTGTGTATTGTTACTTGACTCATGGCGAAACCTTGAGTTTGAGGGTGGCTCTTACGAGAATGCGATGGAAAGTGGGGTTGAAATCACATGAGAGAGAAAGAAACAAATAAAGTGACTCAGAACCATTTGTAGAAAAGTGAAGAAAAAATAAATTTTTTTTTTATACGAGCAGAAAATAAAGAAGTTCACTTACACAACGACGGAAGAAGGGACAATTAAAGGTAAAAATATGATAAGTTGGGCAAAATAAAATGATACAAGTTGTTACGGTTTAGCCGATATGTCAAGAGGGAAAAAGTCCACTATGTATAGTAGACTTCACTCTACCCTACACCCCCCTATACCTGACCCTTAAGCCTATGTTCAAGCTAATAAAAGTCCTATCGTGATCCTAGAGTATTGGGGCGAACTTAAAGCAGTGAAAAATAAGGGCAAGCTTAGGCATTGGTCTGAATGAAGTTGTGAATTTGTTCTCAAGATTGTGCTGAAGTGCAGGATACTAGTTGCAAATACCCGAAATCTTAGCACCTGCGTGAAATTGAAAAGGATAGGTGTCCTTCTTGTTGAGTTTGGTCTGGTCTGATTCCACATTATTCAAGTCTAATAGTGATAATATACATAAAACATGATGAGACTTATTAAAATTGATAATCCAATTATTGCGAAAGCTGAAAATGATACTATTGTACAAGTTTGTAGTGAGTCATATTTTATCGCTTGAGGACAAACACAAATTTAAGTTTAGGGTGTTGATATAGCCGTGGTTTCACGGTATTTTTAATTCTTTTCTTGAATGTTTACTGTGTTCCAAAAACCCTTTTGTATTGATTTTATCATAAGTTTCTCCGTATTTCCAGGAAATCTTTCCCAAGGATGAACGCGGAAGTTTTTGAGCAACAATGCAGATAAGTTACAGACCGATGGAGCTTGTGAACTGCCGTCGACGCTTTGTGACGTCCGTAGGTCAAGCGGACCGGGTAGTGGAAGTTGCTGCAGAAGCTGGGGAAGTTGTTACCTAGTGTGGGGATTACAGACGCCCCATGATGGCCCGTCATAGCCAAACGGTCCGTCCTGCTGGTTCGTCGTGATGATCAGTAGAGTAGTCCCGTTACCCAAATGTCCCAAGAGTTTAAATGTTATGGACGGGAGACCCCCGATGGACCATTGTGCTTGGAATGGTACGTCATCCCCTGTTCGTCAGTATGTAGACAGCAACAAAAAGAATTTGTTAAAGTATGGGACGACGGAGGGCCATGACGGCCCGTCGGACCTCGCGTCCCATCATCACGAAGTTCGTCCGACTCGGATGCGTTTTAACAATTTTAGTATTTAGCGTCCTCCTTCTTTTATTAGGTTTAGTTTTATAATCTAAATAGTTCTAAAAACCTATTTTTAGGGTTAGACGCTTGTGGTAGACTCTTTTATATTGAATTTTTTTGTATTGTTTATACTTTTGGAGAATCTTTATGTCCTGTTTTCAAATATTTAAGGATTATTTTTCAGTATTGATACATTTTTTTCTGGAATTGATTGTTGGTGGCTTTGTTGATTAATCACAGTGACTTCTAGATTTTAGTCTTCTTATAAAGTAAGTGCATGAATCTTCATATAAATATATGAATTTGTGATTATGACTATGAGTAACTAATAACTAGGGTTGGGTGGGAACCATGGGGAATAAGCAGGTAAAATCAACTAAAATAACAATTCTTGCAAGAGTGTCTTGTCATTTATTGATATTCTTATGTTAGAAAGTCTTTTTAAATGAAAACAACGGATGGCCAACTTTAAACTTGCCTTAATGTAACTTGTCGGACCAAGGAAGTAGATAATAGGAACATCTTATCAACATAGCTTTAGTGTATACTATCTCAATAGGCTAGTGTTGATTGGTACTGAGGTCATAACTTAGTCAATATCAAATACAATGCTTAATATAGGTAAAGGCAAAGTTAGTATGGCAAACACACTGTTAGCCGGACCAGGTGCCCGGAAGTGAAATGTTGTAGATGTCGTACCAAGGTGGCGGAGTGGAAATTTTGTGATGTCGGACCAAGGATTTAGATCGACGGAATTTCACTTTGCATGCAGATAGTAGAAAATATTGTTTATAGTTAGAATATAAAGTTAGGAACCTGTGGGGAACCCTTAAACACTATTCGTTTTTATTGATTAACTACAAGATTTGAATCTGTTAGTTGTTCACCTTTAATTTACTTAGTTATTCTAATCAATTAGAAATAACCCCCCCCTCCTCCCCCCCTCCCCTTTTATGTCTTTTTGTTTTTCTAAGGACATCAGTGAATAAATTCGTAGCAATAAGATTAAAGTTAAGTCTGAACTATTTGCCTCGGGGAATCATCCAACCTCAGGAGTTGGGGTGTCTTTACTTGTGATACTAACGACCTGCTTTAGTCTTCTTTAATCAAGTAATTTGACGTATCATTGCGCATACCTTAGTATATGAGTGATTTGATTACAAGTACCAATCATGTTATTAGTGCGGCACCCTTCCCCGCTTTGAGATATGCTTCCTCCTATGAAATGATGGGATTGTAAAGGCTCGAAATGGTTATGTAGTGATAATGAATACCCTGAATTCAGTAGAAATCAAAAGCCTAAGATAAATGAAAATTTTGTTTTTTCCACCATTGATTAGATAGGGGGTTATGTATTAAAAATTGTTTTATGATTTTTGATTTTTTTTTAAAGAAATGTCAATTATGATTGGAAAGGATCAAATTATATGGGGCAACAGAGCCAATCATCTGTAGCAACAAATAGTATAATGCGTCACAACATTGTAATTTCTGTAGAATAAACACGACAAAATTATATGTGGCGACAAATCGTAATATATGTAGCAACATAAAGTCAAGGTGGCAACATATGTCACACCAGTTTTGAATGGTCCTAATATTAAAAAAAAATAAAACGGCTTTAATTTGGATTTTTCTCGCCCTTCGCTCCTCTCCTCTCCTTCTCTCTACTCTCTCTCTTTCCTCTCTTCTATAAATGTGGCCGTTACGTATTCAAAAATTTCTTTATTTATACTAATTAGTTTTCCCCAAAAAACCCCCTCAGTTTCTCCTCTCCCTTTGTCCATAGTAAACTTCTCCAATTCTTTTCTTCTCTCTTCTCTTCCTTATTTCAACAGATTCATCTTCTACAACATAAAGTTTTGTTGTGCTGTCCTCATAATTATTTCTAACTTTTATTGTTGAGATATATATTATCAGGTATATTTAATTAGGGTTTGAAATGCATTTGCTTGCTTATCTCCTTATTGCATTTCAAACTGTTTTTTACTTGTGGTTTAGCTGATGTTGTGGCTTTCAATATTTTATTTTTATGGTTTCAATACAATATAATGGATCCTGTCAAAACAAAACTTGCTTTAGATATTCGCACCAACAAAGGATCCAGAATAAAGGCTAATGTCTACAACTACTATGAAGTTGAAACGAAATACTACACTTTTGAAATCTTGCAACTGAAGCAGTTTCTTCTTTCTCAAGTCCAAAGTAAATTTTGTCAAAAGGAATATGACAAAGACAGTAGTGGAGAAAAGATGGAAACAATAAGAGTTGAGAACAAGGGAAATAATGACATTCAAGAAAAGAGCGTAAATACAGAAGTAGTTTGTGCACAAACAAGAAAAAATTAAATGAAGTTCATGAAGAAGAACAAGAACTTCATGAAGAGTTAATGCTAGTGGTGATGGGGATTAAAAGCATCAATGGAACACTTTCTATGCATCTGCATCCTGATGCTAAGGGTGACATACATCATTAGGTCAGCCTGGAAGAAATTTTCGGTCAATTCAGGGATATCATCAAGAGAATCACTGGAAAGATTTTTTGAGAAATATTGTTTTGTTTTTTTTTTTCATCATTTTCTTGATTACGCCATGATTCAGTTCCCTTTCTCAAAAGACCATCGTGTATGAACTCTGAAAAGAAGGTTCATTTTAAAATTCCAATAAGAAAAGATATATTCTAATTAATTATTTTGGCATGGCAAGTTCTTTTGCATAAGGAGTTTGCCGAGTTACAAGGCTCAAATGTCCTCCTCCTATGGAGCCTATCCCTGAATACATTGTTAAAACAGAACCACAAAGAAAAAATATAGTCAAGAAGTAGCAGAAGAAGGAACATTAGCTCTGCTCCATTGAGGACAGGAACTTGATGTCCCTTGTTTTGGCAAATTTTAAAATTCTGACATGTTTCATTTGTTTGGAACGGTAGGATACACCAAGGAAGCACAAGAGTCATTTGCTTATTTGGTTTACCCATTATATTTTTTTTTGCCGAAGGCTCCGGGCAAACAACTTACTTTTAATTATGTCTAATTTAAATTCAAGATATAAGCTTTCCAAAAAACTACCCGTGGGGTCATGACAGGTTGTTCATTTAAGTGTCGACTACAATGTTGAGGCCTTTAGAGAAAAGAACCAGTAAACTTGTTTGGGTTTCCATGGGCTTCATGGTAAAGCTGAATATGTTTTAATATTTTTATATTATATTATAGTAATAATCACATTTTATTAGTTACTTTTTTCTTTTTTACAAGCCTGGGCATTTGAAGTCATTCCTTAATTTTGACCCACCAAGTAATTGCAAGCAGAAGAAGTCATTCTCCCAAAGAAGATGAGATGGTTGTGGCACGACAAAAACTATCTGAGGGCATTTCCAGATCAGATGTTGATCCCTCCTTTTGATGCAGTAAGTTATTAGTAGTATATTACAACAGTCATATGTTTGCTACATTTATACATCCATGTTTCAGATATGATATTCATATATTGCTACATCTGACACAAATTGTTGCTACAAGACGAATCATGTGGTTGCACATATGCCAACAAACGTTGCTAACACATGAATTTTCTTATTATGACATGCGCCACAACATGTTTTTCTATAGAATGATCATGTGTTTAATACATGTGAACAATTTTCAACAGCCAATTCATCTGTAGCAACAAATAATTTTTACTGATGACTCAGTTTCACAAGTTTAGGTGTCCATCTATGGATTACCGAACAGGAGGAATTGATTCATATCTACTACTCTAGGGTTGGTTGCAAACCATTATTTATCCTGTTGTTGATAAGTTTCAATGGTGTTGTCTGGACAACAACCATCAAAAGAGAGAGAGAGAGAGTTCCAATGAAGTCATTAATGAATTAGTTTGTGTTTTCAGGTACTGATGTTGATGAGGGTGCCTGTTGTTGGTGATTTTGCTGCTGCTGGGTGTCATGACAACACTAAGGGGCTACCCTCTGTAGACGATGTTTGTGGTTTTCCTCTTTCCCTCTGTGAGAAGTGTAAGAAACATGATGCAGATTCTATCAGTATCTACAAAAATTAAGTGAAGCGGCAATGAATTAAAAAACAAGAGGGGGTGTGAAGGGAATTGGTATCAAAGAATGTGTCGCATGATATATCCGCCAAAGGCAAAGAGGAGAAACAAGTCATTTTCTAAGGCTATGCAAAATTTGAAGAGAATATGTTGGAGAAATTACAATGGCCGTAATGGAGGAAGTGGGACGGAATAAAGTTTGAATATTTTAGGCTCTCGCTGTAGTGAAAAAGCACAGTAACTTAAGGGACCAATTCAAAGGATAATTCGATTTGGAATACTACATACATGTTTTTTACGTTCCAAGATTTCAGAAACGCCAGCTAAAGTTTGTTGGGAAGACGGGTTTCATCCGACTTTTTATATATAACTATTTCTTATTCTTTTTAGTGAATACTCGTCCTAACTATTTAAATTATTTTTTTATTTCAAGTATATTGACGAAATCTTTAACTCTCGTGCGTTAGCGGCATTTGGCAAAACCGGACTTACTTGATCCCAAGGATAAGAATCCTAGATCTCAATTCCTATGAACTTCTACTAGTATAATCAATTAGTGCGATGAGCAACAATTTAAGGTGGTAAAAGCATTAGTCAATTACTAGATTACTTTTGTATGGGAATGAATGTATGATTGACTATATAAAAGGGGTATGTAGGCGAACTCTTGTATGCATGGATTAGATTCTGCAAAAACGATTTTGACAGTCTGAACACATCGTGTACCTATTTCGTGAATCTCGAGATTCTCTTGCACTAGGGATTGATCATGTTTATGACTGCAACCTGGCGGTTTTACGGAAATGACATTTTTCACACTCATCAACCTCTCTTCGAGTTGCTACGCTAAATTGCTGAAGCCATAATGGAATAATGAAATCATTTTCTAGAGAAGTTTGCTCACTACTCCTGGAGATTTAATGGTCTAATAGAACCTATGTTACAAAATGCAAGTGGTCGGCATGCGGGGTCCAATATTCCATTTATTCATTAAGCATTTTGATTAGTCCAGACAGAATTGCATCCACCCTGGGCAGTGTACATGCACAACTATTGAAAGGAAGGCAATATCTTTGGGCTCGGAAATAATATCTCAAGCTTAAGCCTTGACATTAGTCTTGTAAAGTTAGGCATAATGTTGTTTATTTATCATTAGGTTGTGTTTATTTTCTCTTAGACTTGTAATTAAAGACAATTTTTTTGTTTTTATCATTTGTCTGTCACAAACATTTTCTATGTCGCTACAGATTATTTTGCTTGTAGCAACTTTGATCCCATAGGTTGCTACATATATTATAGGTAGCAACATTTGAGTCATATGTTTCTACACTGATGCGTATATCGGCAACCCTTCGTATGTCACAACAATGTGGCATATGTTTGCTAACATATACTTATCTTGTAGCAACATTTGAGTCATATTTTGCTATATTTATTATATGTAGCAACATGAGTCATATGTTTCTACAGATGATTATATGTAACAACATTGAGTCATCTGTTCTACAGATGATTACTTACGACATTTGATTCAATGTGTTCTATAGTGTTGCGTATATTACAACATTCGATCGTCACATCATGTGGCGTATGTTTCTACAAATGATTATCTGTAAACAACATTTGAGTCATATGTTGCTATGGTGATTAATATGTAGAAACATTGCGTCATAGGTTGCTACAGATGATTATATGTAGCAACAATTTGAGTCATATGTTTCTACATGTATTTTTATAGCACATTTGAGTCAGCTATTTCTAAACATATGATTATATATAAAAACATTAAGTCATATGTTTCTACAATGATTTTATATAGCAACATTTGAGTCATAAGTTGCTATATGTGATGATATGTTAGCAACATTGAGCATATGTTTCTACCTATTATTTTTTTATTTAAAGTTATCAACATTGAGTCATATGTTTCTACAAATGATTATATATACAACATTTGAGTCATATGTTTGTACAGATGATTTTTGTAGCAACATTTTGAGTCATATGTTTGGTACAAGTTGATATTTAGCAACATTTTGAAGTCATATGTGGCTTAGGGTGATTATATGTAGGCAACATTGAGTCATAGGTTTCTAGAGAATAGTGTATTAGCAACATGGAAGCATGAATCATATGTTTTTACAGATGATATTGTAGCAAAAAAAAAACAACCATTTGAGTTAGCTGTTTCTATTGTTGATGCGTATGTGTGGGTTCCAACATTCGCCGGTCACAACATGTGGCGTATGTTGGCTACAAATATTATTCTGTAGCAACATTTGGAAGTCATATGTTTGGCTATAGGTGATCATATGTAGCAACGTTGGAGTCATATGGTTGCTACATATGATTAATATGTAGCAATATTTGAGTCAGATGTTTCTACAGGTGATTTTAGATAGCAGTTTACTTTTTAGTCTGATATTGCCTAACATTATATTATTATACACATTTGAGTCATCTGTTTCTCAAATAAATTTTTGTGTAGCAACATTTGGAGCCTATTTTGGCTACAACAACTGATATATATAGCAACATTTCAATCATATGTTTCTCTATATACTTTATGTAGCAACATGGTGTCCGATGTTTGCTAGAGATTTACCTGTAGCCACATTTGAGTCATATTTTCTAAAGATTATTTTATGTAGTAACATTTGAGTAAATGTTGCTACAATTGATTATATTGTTAGCAACATTTGAGTCATATGTTTCCACAGATGATTTTATGTAGCAACATTTTAATCATAGTTGCTAAGCTGATGATATATTGCAACCATTCGTCCGTCACGACATGTGGCATATGTTGCTACAGATGATTCTCATATAGCACAAATTTGTTCATAGTTTGCCACCGTTTTCCACCTGATGATTATATTTATGCAACTGTGAATCATATGTTGCTACGAATGATTTTAGTAAGCACATTTGAGTCAATTGTGTTACAGTAAAGCTTATATCATAGCATTTGTCCGTCACGACGTACATAATAATTGTTGTTGATCAGAATGAAAACAACGTCTATTTCATTCCACAACTATGATCATTGTATTGGTATTCACAAATACGTAATAATTTTTATCCGTTAGAACATTCTTCTTGGTAAATACCTAAAAATACAATGAAAAAAACAAAGGAACACCAACATTAGCTTCATAAAGATGAAGAGGTACAATGAACCTAAAAATTGAAAAAACGAGAGTTTTATGGGTTGGTGAATTTGGTTGCTTTTATTCATTCTGGTTGCCCTTGTTTCCGGGCAACTCAGTCCAAATGGATTGCCCTTAGTTGGTTCCCAACTATTCCCTCATTGAGCAGTTGAGTTGGAAACCAAGAAGGGGGTGCGGTTCAAGTGAATGGACAACGAATAAAAATCTATTTCAAGGTCATGCCGAATCGGCGAATGAAGTTATTGAGGCTACCACTTGATGAGTCTGAGTAAGCAAGTGTCTTAGTCGTGCCTCGATGTTAAATCAGCCGCTGGTTGGAGATTACCTAAAAAAACAATACTTTAGTTTTCTTTCTATAATGTTAGCAGTTTCTACTAATTGGGGTTTTAAATTTGCAGGTAGAACATCACCAGGAAATTCTGCGCAAAGCCACTCTGTCAAAACATCACTGACGGATATATCATGAACCAGTCACGCCACTAGCGATTGACCATCGCACGCATCCATTGTGCCAGGTACGTCTCCATTATTTTCAAAATAGGGAACATACTACGGAGCCAATGATGGACCGTCACTCTTGACGGACCACGTCGGGACTCGTTGCGTCCATTAATCCAGCAATACCACACCCGACCTGGGTGGGGGCATTTTACAATTTTTTAAAACATTTTAAAAAACCTCCACCCTTTCATTGTTCACGGCCATTTCCCCTTCCCAAACTTTTCTCCTCCTCCCATTTCCCTCCTTTCAAACTTCCAACTTCCTACCTCTCTTCTCTATCAACTTATCACTGCCCCAATCCCCACTTCCTAAATCTGCCCTCTACTGTCAGAGTCTGCGCTGTGGTTCTGTTCTTGATAACCAAGTGCCCTCACTTGCTTGTCTTTCTCCTCTCTCAGGTATGTGTCCTCTGTTTTCTACCGATTTACATTACCTTATTACGTTTTTCCATTAGTATTGCTTATTTCTTCTTGGTGGGTATTTTTTCTTTGACCAATTAGGTCTGACCTAGATTGAGAATCCCGAATTGTTGCCTTTCTTAAAACTCAAGAATAAGTGCTTTAAGCCTTTGTTGTTTTTAAGGTATTTGTGTGAGAAACATAAGGTTAACACTAAGTATTTTTCCATTTTGCGTTAAAGAGGATGATTGTGACATCCTCAGTTCTTTCTGTCACTGAAGACAGAACGAGACCCCGTGACTGACCGTCACTAACTCACGACGGTCCGTCCTGCATAACTTTCATGGTTGTCTGAGACCCTTTGTACTAAGGGTTTCAATTTTTTTCCCCAAGTTCCTAACCACTCTACGATGGACCGTCATATAAACCCTCGACGTCCGTCCTGCCACAAGCCGTTTGTTTTTTCAGAGACCCCTATTCCTAGGGTCTCCACCTTTTTAATATATCCTCTTGGATTGACATCTACGACGGACCTTCATAACCTCGACGTTCCGTCCTGTACAAATCGTCATGACGTCAGAGACAAACCACTCCTGAGGGTCTCCATACTTTTTTAAGTGCACCACTATGGACATCGACGACGAATCCGTCCCATTACTACGACGGTCCTGTTCTGCTGATCCGTCATACTATCAAGACATTCCTTCAGGTTCTCCACATAACATGTTTGAAGTAGACTGACAGACCCCATGATGGTCTGTCAACCACACAAACGATGATCGGCACCACTGGTCCGTCGGTTTCAAGTTACTACATCCATGTCATTACAATTGCTCTTATAATTATGTTGGGTCATTATTTTTAGCTTTTCTTGTTTGCTTCTTCTAATATAATATTGATGTCTTTACATGTATATATCTACTGCACCATAACAAGATCGAGTTTACGCACGGTGGGGCGTTCAAAGTATGTCCTCCTCATCTAACCCTCACTGGTTTATCGGCTCTAATGATAGAATGAATCCTAATTACGTGCCCCCAGGAACTGCCACTCCGTCACGAGTTTAACACTTGCAAACCAGAGCTTACGCCCAAGGGTGGTATCTCGGTGTAGTCACTGTCTCCCACCCCAATGAGGAGGCACACACTGACCACCCGCATACCTTCTGGGTCAAGTACACCTGAAGAGAAGCGCGTAGGTCCTTTAAAGTTTCGTGGTCGGAGGAGCCACTGGTTCCGCAGAAGACCCTGCACCCCGCCACAGCTGCACAGTCTGCCTCGTATGATGATTGTTGACATCCTGATTCACGGCCAGGCTCACCGACTATGCTCTCACCCCGGTTGCCGCCCAAGCCCAACCGGTGTTTTGTCGACGGCCAATACCAAGTGTATTAGATGTCCTGTTTTTTTAAATGATCAAGGCGTCATGACACGGACCCTTACACTGGGAGGCAGGTCCTTAAGGGAAGTATCCCACCATGCCAATATCCACAAGCTCTTCATCTTCACCATACCCGGCTAGAGTGGACATCTCGTTCTTTGGGGCCGATACGTGCAGATGATGTCCGAGAGGTTTTACGCCTCTTATGTGTACTGTCTCTTAGATCACAGATGGATAAGGCGGGCGTCCCCGCAAAACAGGCCCCACTGATAGCACGTCAGGGTAAACGCGACATATAGGTCTATAACCCTTGCCAACCATCTGCCAGTATCTGGCACTGCAGGATGTTGAGTGACACAACGACCCCTGTCACCCCCGTGAATTGACTACCAGTGGTCAATGTGTAAAAGATGGCCAATTTTTGCATGAGCATCACTAAGAGAGAGACCACTAGAGGTTATTGGCCCTGCATTTTTATATTGATGGAAAGGGTGCCAAAACTGGGTAACGGAGCGAAGGGAAGCCATCAAGAAGGCAACCTTGACCTTCATGCTAAGTTCTTAATGGTTATTATCCCCCCACGCTGCTGACAATATTGTAGCATGGGGATCGCGCAGTTCAGATGGCGGCGATGATACCGGGTTTTAGGTGTACTACACTTGGCTCTATAGGCATTCTGCACGAGAGGGATTTAGATGTCATAACTACTTACCCTTGTTCGTGGCTATATTTTCCTTTGAAGGTCCGTAGGTTTCCATCTGGCAATTGATAAGCTCAAGACTCCGCTAGGCAATGTTGATATAGGCCTCATCAGGATTACTACCAATGATTTGATCCACGCAAAGCCCCGTCCATGTTGCCGGTCCACTTGGTTGTACATCTGGCTTAATAAGGTGCATATGCTTGAGGCTGCTACCAGGCTGCTTCTGAAGCAACTGACACTACCCCGGTCGAGTCGAATCGCCCAGGTAGTGCACTGCTCCTAGCTGCCTCTCGCTAGCCCCTTTCTCCACTCTGGTCCCGGCTTGCTAGGTTCCATAAACGAAGAGGCTCAGATGGCTACACTCTGCATCCATCCACCGTTGATGTAGAGGTCTATTGCTAAGGCGGAGAAGCGCTTGGAGCGTAGAATGGTACAGACACACAGAGCGGAAGATTATTGATTTTCTCAGCGATTAGACTCTTTAGAGTTGGGTGCTACCCAAACACCCCTCCGATTGTTTTCATCGACCCCTTCAGCTGTGGTTGAGAGTCTGCGAGCGTCTTGATATGATCTATCCGCTAGGGTGCTTGAGTCTGTGAGGCCACTTCCTGCAGAGCCGCTGAGGACACAGTGATGGCGGCCTTATTCGCCCACTTCCGAGATTCCACCACCTCCCCCAGATAGCATCCAAGAAGGCGCAGGGTCTACAACTAAGGATAGGCTAAGAGCACGAACGCAAGAGCTCCGTGAGATTAGAGGCTGCAAGGAAAGCCTCGCTTGCTTATTACGAGGCGCATAGGATCAGGGTTGTCGAGTCACTTTTGGGGCATTAGCTCAAGAGATTTGGAGACAGCGGGAGTCACTATTGATATTGATGTTTCTGATGAGGACCTATGAGGGGTCCATAATACATAGGTAGTGGTTCTTCAGCAGGAACCGGACCCACCAGCTTGTTGATCGCCGAAGCTTTGCACCTCAGTTTGCTTCACCTACCACTCTCGTATGGTCAATTTTTTTAGCATTAGGGACAATTTATTTCATATCTTTTTGTTTTAGGGATGGAGGAGTAATAAAATGAGTGCTAGGGTGAAGTCTAAGTATCCCAATTCTATCCCTTTTGGGTTTCTTTCCTTTATTCTTTTTCCCCAAGAACTGTTACTATTATTGTTTAATCGGCATGTATAATATCTTGTTTTAAATAATAACTCTAAGCATGATGGCTAAAACAAAAATTTATCCTGATTGTAATGAAAAATTAATGACTAGCTAGGTATTGATAAATCTTTGTCTCTACAGCATGACATAGAGATACATACCACTGCAGACCCTGGAGTCTAAAATTCCAACTAGGTTGTCTGATAATCGGTAGAGTAATGAGATGTCAAGTGTGTTTGAGGAATATTTGAATATGCCACTATTTGTACTGAGAAAGAACTTGCCTGGTTAGTCCCTGCTAAAAATAAGCTATAATACAATTAGGAAGAAAGGATCATAATGTCCCTTTTTCAATATAGTCAAAATTTTTTAGCCTAACAAATAAATAAAAAACGAATCAAATTATCCTCTTTGATCCAAACTATTTGCGCTTAAATTAGACCTTCATCTTTGTCACCTACTAATCTTTTCTGGGAATAATGTGTTGGCCCTGGTCCCTCCCTCTTTGGACCTTGTGCACCTCAGCTTATGCCAAAAGCTTAAGTTTGAGGGTGACTAATGCACGTAAACAACCTTTTCGTGGCCCTTACCCAAATTTGGGGGTATTTTGTACTTTGACTCATGGCAAAGCCATGAGTTCAGGTGGCTCGTATGAGAAATGCTCTGGAAAGTGGGGTTGCAATAACAAAAGAGCATACAAAAGTAAAGTGACTCCGAACCAGTTGAATATACCGTGGTTACACGATTTTTTAATTCTTTTTCTTGAAGTTTTAGTGTGTGTCCAAAATCCCTTTTGTATGATTTTTATGTTATGTTTCTCCTTATTTCTAGGAAATCTGCCAAAGATGACGCGGAAATTTTGAGAAAGAAATGCGATAAGTTACCAACTATGGAGCTTGTGACGGTCCTTCGGCTTGTGACGGTCCTAGGTAGCACCGTAGTGAAGGCTTGCTGAAGGAAGATGGGAAGGCTGACCTAGTGTGGGATTACAACAGAAGTCCCCCCCCATGACGGACCGTCATAGCCACGATGGTCCGTGCCTGAAGGTTCGTCGTGAATGATTAGGAGTATCCAGGTACCCCAAATTCCAAGAAGTTTTAAATATCTGGAACATAGAACCCTCATGGACCTTCGTGCTTGGAACATCCGGCATACCTGTTCGTCGAGGGTAATGAAAATAACAACAAAGAATTTGTGAAAATGGTGACGACGGACAGACTTCTCGCCGTGGACCCTGACGGTCCATCCGAGGTTCGTCGCTCGGATGCGTTTTAACAATTTTTAGTAATAGAGTCCTCTTTTAATTAGGTTTTTGTTTTTTCATAAAAAGTTGGAAAACCTCATTTTTTAGGGTTAGACTCATTTTATAGAATCTTTTAATTGACTTTTTTGATTGTTAGATTTTTGAGAATCTTGTATTTCTCTTGTCAAATATTGTAAGGATTAATTTCATATTGAGAAACTTTTTTCTGGATTGATGTTGGTGCGTTTGTTGATTAATCAGTGAACTTCTAGATTTTATGCTTTCTACATTAAAGTAAGTGCAATGAATTCTTATATTACATATAAATGAATATGTGATTTGACTATGGTACCTAAAATCCATAACAGGGTTGTGGGAACCAATGAGTGAATATGGGTAAAATCTACTAAATAACAATTCCTAGAAATGGCTTGCATTTAATGGATAATTCGTTCGTTTAGGAAGTCTTTTTTGTTGATGTCCAACGTTAGAACTTGTCTTAAGCTAACTTTCGGACCAAAGGTAAGTCAGATATATAAAGAATATCAACATAGTATTTTATGTGAACTATCTAATAGGAGGCTGTGTTGATTGCCAGGGTTAGTATTACAAAACATGTAGCCGGACCAAGGTGCTTAGTGAAATTTCTAGATGCCGGACAAAGGATTTAAGATATGTATAACTTTACTTGCTCCCAGATACTAGGAAAGAATTGTTCTAGTTTAGAATTATAAAGTGGAGGACCTCTTTGGGAACACTTAAAGACGAGTTACTTTTTTTATTGATTAAACGCCAAGATTTGAATCTGTTAGGTACTTTTTCAACTGTTAATTTCGTTAGTTATTTTTCATTAATTTGATAATAAAAAACCCTTATTTGTCTTTTGTTTTCCTAAGTGAAATATTGACTAAATAGTAGTATAAAATGATTAAAGTTAACGTTTGAACTATTTTCCTCATGGGAACGATCCCAACCTCATAAGTTGGGTCTTTACTGGACACTAGCGCTTTAAGTTCTTATTTTGAGATGTCAGTTTTGAGCGTATCAGTGCTGCTACTCGTGGTAATGAGTGATGGATTACAAGTACCATGCATGTGGAATAGTGGCGGACAACCTTCGCTTAGATATGCTTCACTCCATGGAATTATGGGATTGTAAAAGGCTCGAAATGGTTATGTTAGTGACACTTGAATAACCCTGAGATGCGTATAACTAAAAACATAAGAGTTCTAATACGATGGAAAATGTTGTCCTTTACACCCATTGATTAATAGTTGGTTATGTATTAAAATGGTTTTATGATTATTTCGTTTTTTAAAATACATGTCAATTATGATGGAAAGGATCAAATTATATGGGCACAAGCCAAACATCTGTAGCACAATAGTATATGCGTCACACAAATAGGTAATTACTGTAGTAATAAACCCGGACAAAATTATATATATGTGTAAACAGATCGTGGTATATGTGCACATGAAGTATCTATGGGCAACATATGTCCACTGCTTGAATTGTCCTAATTAAAAAAAAATAACGTCTTTAACTTTCATTTCCCTTCCCTCGCTCCTCCGCTCATGCTCCTCTTTTTCCTCTCTCCCTTCCTATCTTCTATAAATTGTCGTTACGTATCCAAAATTTCTTTAGTATACCAAATTAGTTCATTTTTCTCCCTCCTTTGCCAGTAATTACATTTCTCTGATCCTTCTC
Source organism: Solanum habrochaites (assembly GCA_027704765.1). Taxonomy (NCBI): domain Eukaryota; kingdom Viridiplantae; phylum Streptophyta; class Magnoliopsida; order Solanales; family Solanaceae; genus Solanum; species Solanum habrochaites. The sequence continues at coordinate 76,160 of JAKWJA010000207.1, forward strand.
TTCTCTTCTTCTCTTCCTTCTTCAAAATCATCTTCTACAACAGCAAGGTGGTGTTTTGTTGTCCTCATAATTTCTACTTTATGGTTGATATATAATTATCAGGTATATTTTAATTAGGTTTGGAAATGCATTTGCTTCTTATCTCCTTATTGCCCGTTTTGACTTGGTGGTTTGTAGCATTTAGGGGCTTTTCAAATATTTTATTTTTGTGGTGTACTGATTTATGGATTTCAAATATTTTATTTTTGTGGTTGCAAATACAAATATATGGATCCTATCAAAATAAAACTTGATTTGATACTTCGACCAACAAATGATCCAGAAGAGAGGCGAGGTCTACATTGCTAGGAGAGAAATAAAATACTAACACTTTTTGAAAATCTTGCAACTGAAGTCGTTTCTTCCTCGCAAGCAAAAGTAGAATTTATCAATTAATATGAAAGAAAGACAAGTAATGGAGGAAGAAGAATGGAAAACAATAAGATGTTTAGGAAACAAGGTAAAATAAATTAAAGTTCCATAAGAAGAAGCGTAAATACAAAGTAGAGTTTGTCACAACAAGAAAAAATAAATAAGTTCATGAAGAAGACAATACTTCATGAAAAGTTCAATGCTAGTGTGAATGATGGTGGATTAAATCATCAATTAGAACTTCTATGTGCATCTGCCAGCCTGATGCTGATGGTGATAACATCATTAGGTCCAGTCATGAGAACTTTTTCGTCAAATTCATGGATATCATCAAGAGAATCAATTTGGAAATTTTTTTCAGAAATTAGTTGTTTGTTCATTTCTTGAGTTTTACACATTGATTCACTTTCACTTTTCAAGACCATCGTCTATGAACTTCTAAAAAAGAAGGTTCTTTTAAAAAAATTCCAATAAGACGATGCAGATTCTAATTATTATTGTGGCATGCCTGTTTTAATTTTGCATAGACATTTGCCATAGTTAACAAGGCAAAATGTCATCCTCCTGTTGAGCCCATCCCTGAATACATTGTTAAAACATAACCATGAAGAAAGAAAATAGTTAAAGAAGTAGCAGAAGAAGACAACAGTCCTTGCAATTGAGGAACAGGACTGAATGTCCCTTGTTTGCAAAGCTTTACAATTTATGACATATTAATTTGTTGGAACGGAGGATTACACCAACGAAGCCCAATAGTCAGTGTGCTTACTTTGGTTTACACATATTATTTTTTGCTGAACGATTCGGTATTAACATCTTTTAATGTATGTCATTTTTCCTGGCACGATTGGAAGCTTTCAAGAACTACCCGTGGGGTTCAGGAGAGCTTTCATTTAATTTGTCGACTACAATGTTGAGGCCTTTAGACGAAAAACCAGTAATTTTTTTGATTTCCATGGGCTTTTTTCATGGTAAGCTGAATATTTTTAATCTTTTATATTATATTAAGTAATTAATCCAACATTTGAGTATTTACAAGTTTTCCTTTTTTACATGCCTGCTTTGAAGCATGCCCTTATTTTTGGGGGACCCACAAGTATTGCAGCAGAATAGAGATCATTTCCCAAGGATGAGGACATGGTTGATGACAAGAAAAAAACTACCAAGACAGGATATTCCAAATCTGTTTAACCCTTTTTGATTCAGTAAGTTATTATTAGTAATTACAGGCATATGTGCTACCTTTATCTCACTGTTGCTAAGATGATTCAATCTATTGCTACAATATGACATAAATGTCATCTACAGACTAATCATGGTGTTGCGACATATGCCACAAATTTTGCTACCAATTGATTGTCTATGGTGACTGCGCCACATAAATGTTTCAAGATGAGTCATTGTTTAAACCTTGTAACACAGTTCAACAACAGATACAATTCACTGTAGCAAGAAATAATTTTTTACAGATGACTCAGTTTACAATTTTAGGTTGTCCATCCATGGATACCCTACAAAAGGAATTGAAAATTCCATACTAATAACTCTAAGGGCTGGTGAAACCATTTTTGATCCTGTTGTGATAGTTAAATGTTGTTGGGGGGGGGGCTGGCGCAACACCATCAAAGAGAGAGAGAGAGCGAGTTACGTAATGCATTCATTATGATTAGTTTGTTTTTTATGGTACTGATTTGATGTGGTGCTGGTGTTGGTGATGCCTATTTACTTGTCTGCTGGTGCAATACAACACGAAGGGGCTACCTCTTGTAACGATGTTGTGGTTTTCTGTGGCTAAGTGTAAGAAACATGATTAAGATTCGATCATTATCTACAAAATTACGTGAAGAACCTGTCGATGAATTTATAAAACAAGGGGGGTGTGAAGGCTTGTATCAAAGAATGTGTGGCATGAATAGACTCCCAAAGGCCAAGCGGAGAAAAAAGTTCCATTAGCTAAGCAATAAAATTTGAAAGGAAGGATTTTTGGAGAATTCCAAGGGCCCTTTATGGAGGAACTGGTGGCGTAGTAATAAAAAGTTGAATATTTAAGAGTCTCCATCCGTATCTGAAAAAGCAAGTATAAGGTGACCAGTCAAAGGATCTTCGAATGGAATACTACATACACTGTTTTTATAAAACCGGTCCATATTCAGAAACATGACAAGCCTAGAATTTTTGGGAAGACTGGATAATCCTAACTTTTTTATTTATAACTATTTCTTATTCATTTCAGTCACTACTCTTCCTAACTATTTAGTTAGTTTTTATTTTAGTTATGGACAAAATCTTAAACTCAATGCGTCAGCGGCATGGAAATACCCGGACACTAATGATCCCAAGGCATAGAATCCCTGGATATCACTTCTCTATTCACTTCCTACATAGATATAATCACATGAGCGATGAGTCAACAAGTCCGGTGGTAAAATCATGAGCCAGTACTAGATGATTTTGTAATGGGATGATTATAATGATTGACTATATCAGGGATATTAAGCTAAAAAACTCCTGGAGGCATGGATTGGATTGAATGCCAAAAAGGATTTTGACAGTCTGATGAACACTTCGGGTAAACCATTTCATGCTCTCGATATTCTTTTGCACGAGGATTGATAATGTTTATACTACCCTGGTGGTTACGGAACATTACAGTTTTTCACCATCTCTACAACCTGTCTTCGAGTTGGGGTTTTTTGGTTTTGTGCCTAAATTGCTGAAGCCATGATACATGACCATTTTCTATAGAAGTTCTCATTAAACCATGTGAATTTAATGGGCGAATAGAACCTATTGTACAAATGCAAGTATATCGGCAATGCGGGTCATATTCCATTTAATTCTTAAGCATTTGATTTGTCAGAAAAGAATTGCCTCACCCAATTCACGTTATGTGACATCTATTGAATGGAGAAATATATTTGGGCCTTATTGAATATATCTAAGAGCTTAAAGCCTGAACATTATGCTTGATTTTAAGGTCATGTTTAATTTGTCAATTATGTTGTTTTTATTTTACTAGACAATGTAAATTAAGAAATTTTTATTTTATCAATTTGTCTGTCACAACATTTAGCATATGTCGCAATAGATGATTTGGCTGTATCAACATTTGAGCCATATTTTACTAAGATGATTACATTATCAACATTATCTTGTTGGCCTACAAGCTGATAGCGTATATCGCAACATTCGCCGTCAGCAACATGTGGGATATTTTGCTACATAGGATTATCTGTAGAAACATTTGAGTCCATATGTTGCTATAGGTTATTATCTTTAGCAACATTGAGTCATATGTTTCTACAGTTATTATATGTAGCAACATTGAGGTTATAATGTTTTTACAGATCATTATATGTACCAACATTTTGAGAGTCAGATGTTTCTATAGTTGATGTGTATATTGCAACATTCGTTCGTCACATTACATGTGGCGGATGTGTGCTACAATGATTATTTTAGCACACATTTGAGTCATATGTTGCTATAGATGATTATATGTAGAAAACATTTGAGTCATATTTTTTCTACATTGATTTATATGCAACATTTGAGTCAGATATTGCCACATTTAATTATATATAACAACAATTGAGTCATAATGTTTCTACATATGATTTATGTGAGCAACATTTGCGTCATATGTTGCTACAACTTATTATATGTAGCAGCATTTGAGTTAAAATGTTTCTAATAGTTGATGTGTATATAGCAATCATTTCGTTAGTCACAACCATGTGGCTGATGTTGCCTAGAAATGATTATCTGTAGCAACATTTGAGTCTATGGTGCTATAGGTTGATTGTATGTAGCAACATTTGAGTTATATTTTTCTACAATTATTAGATGGTGCAAACATTTGAGTCATATGTTTCTACAAGATTATGTCGCAAATTTGAGTCAAATGGTTCATAGTTTTGATGCCGTTATTACAACAACAGTCGTTCGTCATAACATCTGGCGTGATTTTGGTACTAATGATATCTGTCAGCAACATTTGAGTCATCTGTTGCCTTAGGTGATTATATGTAGCAACATTGAGTCATCTGTTTGCTACAAATGATTATATGTATCAACCCTTGAAGTCATATGTTTTCTACATGTGATTTGATATAGTAACATTTGAGTCCATATTGCTGACATATATTATATATACCAACATTTGAGTCATATGTTTGTACACATGATTTTAATATGGTAGGCCCTTTGAGTCATACTGTTGATACCAACTTTATATTGTAGCAATACTCGGTCATTTTTCATTGAATAATTTATGTTAGCATACTTTTTGTGTCTGATGTTCTACATTGATTACTGTAGCAACATTTGAGTCATATGTTTCTAACAGATTAATTTTAGTAGCAACATTTGAGTCATATGTTGCTACATTGATTATATTAGTTCAACATTTGAGTCATATGTTTGCTATAGGTGATTATATGTAGCACCTTTAGTCATATATTTCTATGAATGATTATATGGGTATCAACATTTGAGTCATATGTTTCGGATATTATTTATGTACAAAGTTTTAGTTATATGTTTTCTATGTTGATGCTTATATGTCAATATTCGTCTTTCACACCGAACATGTGGCGTATGGTTGCGACAAATATTATCCGATCAATTTTCAGTCATAATGTTGCTATAGGTGAATCATATGTAGCAACTTTGAGTCATATGTTGCTATAAATCATTATATTTAGCAACATTTGAGCCATATGTTTCTAATGTGATTTTATATAGCAAACATTTGTGAGTCCAGAATATTGCTACATATGATTATAATACCAAACATTTGAGTCCTATGTTTTTACAATATTTTATTAGCAACTTTGAGTCTGTATATGTTGGCTACAACTGATTATATGTAAGCACATTTTAGTCATATATTTCTATACGATAATTTTAATGTAAGAAACAAGTTGTGGGCAGATGGTCTACAAAGAGTATTACTCTAGCACCATTGAGTCATATATTTGTACAAATTATTTTATGTAGCACCTTTGAGTATTGTTGCTATAAGTTGATTATTTTCGCAACATTTGAGTCATATTTTTCTTACAGATGATTTTCTGTAGCACATTTAGTCATATGTTGCTACAAGCTGTTGCATATATTACAATATTGCCGGCCGACATGTGGATATGTTGTTACAGATGATTCTCCTATAGCCATATTTGTTGCATATATTGGCCACTGACGTGATTTATATGTAGCAACATGTGAATCAATATGTTGCTGGAATGATTTTATGTAGCAACATTTGAGACATGTGTTTGTTACATCTGACAGCGTATATCGCAAGCATTCGCCGTCACAACTACGTATAATTTGTTGTTTTAGCCCATGGGAGGAAAGGAGTGTATCTACGTCTATTTAATTCCACACTAGATCATTGTATTGGTTGTAACACAACTAGCATATAATTTTTTGTATCACTCTACACTAATTCCTCTTGTAATGCTTACAATACTAGAAAAAATAAAGACCCCACATTAAGCTTCCAGATGCTACACATATTGTCTTTTTCTTCTTTTCATCCCCGCTTCTGTACTTTTCTTTGATCGGATTCATCAACTAGTGTCCAACTCCTTAATTTTGTTCGCCAATAAGAGAATAAGTACTTGGTCGTATACCCCATCTTCACGATCCCTCCATCTGAATAAGTTGCATAATGCTACTAAAATACCAAAAGAAAAATTTTAATCAAAAATACAGAGATATGAAATTTCCGAAATATTTTAGAATTAACATACGTATACGATATCTGACAAGGTCCAAAATCTGCGCACCTGATTGTCTTGTTGACCAGAAGTTTTGCATTGAAAGTAGATCTCCATGTTGCAATACATTTTAACATTCAACATGTATTCAATCTTCTCATCAAAATTTGCTTGTATATCAATTTGACATCATACAATGGGATCCGAACTTTGTTTAACCAAAGGCAATCAAATATTACAACCAGTGGTGACTGACCGAAAATCAAATAAGATCATTACATTATATGAAGAGGCAGTCCTAAGGAGATAGGACATCCTAGGAGAAGAGAAGAGAGAGAAGAGATAGTTAAAAAGGTGCAAAAACTGAAGCGACAAACGATGATAATTTGAAAACCGCTATTCTTGAAATGAAAATGAAAACGTATTTGTTAGAATGGGTTGGACGGCTATTTTTACTTTTTGTTAATAGAATAGGCCTTTGCCATATCATTGTTACACTTTTAAAAAAGAGTCATTTGTTATATATTCTAATTTGCCACCATTTCTTTATATGTTCGATTAACAACAGAAACTGCATATGTTGCACAGATAAAAATCAAGGTACACTATAGAAGATTTGTATCTATTTAAGAAAGGAAAAAATGAAATTTGGAATCAAATTTAAGTGATTTAGAACATACATAATCAATAATAATAAGGTATATATTTAGAACAAATCGATTTAGAAGGGTGTTATATAACTATAATATGGATTTACCTAGGACAATGTTGATGAACTAGTGAGATAATGTTCTTCATAATTAAAAAAAGTTTGCATAATCCCATAGAGTTGTTGTTAACGACCATAATTTGTTACTTAGACAGTTGTAGTCTATATATTGGTGTTATATTCGAATTACGTGACAATTTTAATTGAATTAAGCACCAAAGAGTCATTTGTTATAATTAATGGTTGTCTCAATTTCATTATTGTGGCGAATTTAACAACAGAACGGATATTTGCTAAGATGAAAAATCAAGGATACCTAATAGACGATTTCCACATTCATCGATTAGGAACCAAAATGGAAATTTGAAACCAATTTTTTTGTGATTTAGAAACATAATACTCATAATACTAAGGTCCTATAACATTTTGAACAACGTTTAGCAGGGTGTTATAGAACTATCATCTTTGGATTTACTAGACATGTATGATGAACTAGTGAGATGATTGTCTTTATAAAAATATTTTATCTCCAAGAGAGTGTTGTTAACGACCAGAATTTGTTACTAAACATGTTGTGAGGCTATATATTGGTTTTACAATATCGAATAATGTGACCATTTCATGAAATTTAAATCGCCAAAAAAGTCATATGTTATAATATATGTTGCAACAGTTTCGTTTATACGTTTGCGAGTTAAAACATAAACTGCTATGTTACTATAGATGAAAAATCAAGGAGACACTAAAGACGTTTAAATCGATTTATTAAAGGAAAAAAAAATGGAATTTTAAACCAAATTTTGTGTGTAGAACAAAATAATGAATAATAAATAAGTATAACATTGGAACAACGATTTCGAAGGAGTTTTTTATATAACTTCCATATGGATTTACTAGGACAATGTAGGATGAACTAGTGAGATACTTGTGTTTTATAATATAAGTGCTTATATAATCTAATAGAGAGTGTTGTTATTGACCATAAATTGTTATCTTAGACATATTGTAGGACTATATATGGTGTTACATATCAAATTATGTGACAATATAATTAAGTTGGCCCAAAAGAGTCATTTGGTTATAATTATATGTTGAAATTTAACAACAAAACTGGCAGATGTTGCTACAGATAAATATCAAGGAAGACCTAATAGACGATTTATCGATTTACAAAGGAAAAATAAAATTGGAAATCAAATGTTGTGGTTTTAGAACATAACTACTCAATACTATAAGATATAACAGTTGGAACAATGATTTACAAGGGTGTTATATAGCTATATTATGGATTTACTAGTACAATTTTATGTTGAACTAGTGATCTGGTTGTCTTTAATATATGCATTGCCATAATTCCAATGGAGAGTGTTGTTATGAATGATAATTTTTTATTAGACATGGTTGTAGGACTTTAATGATTCTCGTGGTTACATATTTAATTACGTGATAGTTAATTAATTAAGACCCAAAAGAGTCAGTTGTTTAATTATATGTTGCAACAGTTCATTATAAGTTTGCGAATTTCATATAAACTTGCTCTATGCTAACAGATGAAAAATCAAGGAGGAGACTAATAGAACTATCGATTGATTTAGGAAGGAAAATGGAAATTTGAACCAAATTTAGTGATTTAGAACATAAATAATCAATAATAATAAGGTATAACAATGGAGAGTGTTGTGTACGACCATAATTTGTTATATCATAATTCAAAAATAAGTACAAAACAAGTGAAGGCAACATTTTCACCATATGTAATATAATATGTTGCCACATATATAATTTCAAAATAAATACAAAAAACAATAAAATCAACATCGTCTTCAACACAGATTAAATTATTCCCACACAGTAGTATGCGGAAGAAATTTAACTAGATAATCTAGTTCTAAATCACAAATACACAATTCACAACGAATATCGTCTTCATCGTCACTTCCTCTGGGCCAACCAATCTTGCGGACATTTTGTTGGGGTTGATGCACAGTGCAACAAATGGGTCTTACACCCAAAATATTAGGTTCTTCCACCCATATTCGATTTAAAATGCACCGCAAAATTGTGTCGATATCTTCTCACTATTACTGGCATGTTTTTTTTTCATGTTTGTAATGTACATCAAGCCTTCTCTCCAGGAAATATCGCCTTCAATGATTGAAATCACAGCAAGCACATACTCTGCACCACGGTGGCCACCTTCTGCTTCTTTTTTAACAATTGTTAGTGCAGTTGGATCATTACGATTGAAAACATCAAACTATAAAAGAAACAACACATTAAGTTCTACGATGTTATGCAAATATTCATGAAAGACCTGGCATGTTGATACCTCGTCCATGAAGGTTCAGTAGGAAAGCTGGATAATGTAACCTTCTGATACACAGAACGTTTATTACCAACTTCATTGAGGAACCTAGAACATAATTTAACACTAAACAAATCTTCTATAGAGTATGAAGAAACCCTTTCAACGATAGGAATTACTAGTTCTGTCGGGAGGGATTCGAAGAGGTTTTTCCTAGTTGAAACCATTTTTGAGAATAAAGAAGAAGAGAAGAAGAGAATACAACTTTTCACTTATCTCTCCCATCTTGTGTACTTATAAAGACCAACAATTTTTAAATGTTGCAATACATAACGTTTCAACTTAATGAACTGAAGAGTCGTAATTATTAAACAAAAGGTATTATCTAATAGCACACTTCCACGTAATCATTATTTAAAAGTATATTGGGACAGATTCTTATATATAGAAACATTTGAGTCATATGTTGCTACAGCTGATTCGCCTGTAGAAACATTTGTTGCATATGTTGCCACATCTAATATATCGAACAACACACTCCCACATAATCATTATTTAAAAGTATATGTTGCTACATATGATTATATGTTGCAGTCATATCTTTCTACAGATGATTCGCCTGTAGCAACATTTGTTACATATGTTGTCACATCTAATATATCTAAAAGCACACTCCCACATAATCATTATTTGAAATTATATTATGCTACAAATGATTATATGTTGCGACAAATGATTCACCTCTAGAAATTTTTGCTGCAAAAGTTGCCACATATGTTTATATGTAGCAATATTTGAGTCATATGTTGCTACAGATGATTATATGTAGCAACATTTGAGTCATATGTGGCTATAACTGATGCGTATATCACAATATTCGTCCGTCACGACATGTGGCATATGCTGCTACAGGTGATTCACCTATAACAACATTTTTTACATACATTGTCACATCTAATATATCTACAAGAACACTCCCACGTAATCATTATTTAAAAGTATATGTTGCTACAGATTATTATATGTTGCAGTCATATGTTGCTACAGATGATTCGCCTGTAGAAACATTTGTTTCATATGCCGTCATATCTAATATATCTAAAAGCACACTCCCACGTAATCATTATTTATAATTATATGTTGCTTTAGATGATTATATGTAGTAGTCATATGTTGCTACAGATGATTCACCTGTAGCAACACTTGCTGCATATGTTGCCACATATGATTATATGCAGCAACATTTGAGTCATATATTCCTACAGCTGATGCGTATATCGCAACATTCGTCCGTCACAACATGTGGCATATGTTGCTACAACTGATTCACCTGTAGCAACATTTGTTGCATATGTTGCCACATATAATATATCTAAAATCACACTCCTACGTAATCATTATTTAAAAGTATATTTTGCTATAGATGATTATATGTCGTAGTCATATGTTTCTACAGATGATTCGGCTGTAGCAACATTTGTTGCATATGTTGTAATAGATGATTATATGTAGAAAGATTTCAGTCATATGTTGCCACAGATTATTATATATAGCAATATTTGTGTAATATTTTGCTACAAATGATTCGCCTGTAGCAACATGTGTTGCATATGTTGCCACATCTAATATATTTTGTAGCAACATTTGATATGTGTTGACACATAAATAATGAAGAGCAAATAATAACCCGTTGGGGTATTTCTAAATAATTTTATATAATAGAGATTATCATCAAATCAGAAAGAACATTCATTAAAATTCAACAACACTACGCTTAACACTTCTTATGAGGCATTTCGATTTGGGCATGTCGTTTTTCTATGGCCAAAGTCTCTACATACTGAACAATTATTTTTTCTTGTTGGAAATGATTCACTAACTCCTAGACGTCTTTTATATGTCCTTCTTCCGGGTTTGCTTGGATCAACATATAGATGAGGTATTTCTCTCTGTATGATATCCAAAAGGACAATGCAAGAATCTTCAGTTGGCACCAGGTAAATTTCTGACAATATGCCATTATGTAATTAGAAGATTGCACCGGGTGAATTTCCTGACAATATGCCATTATGTATTTTTCACTGAATAATATGGAGAGGAGTATTGATAAATCAGATTTCTAAAATCATCACCATGCTGGGATCGAATCGCTTCTATGGCATGTGGACAAGGTATTTTGTCCAAACCAAAAAATTTACAAGTACAAGTTCTTCTTTGTAGATCCACAGTAGCAATATCTCCATGACTAGTGATACAAAACTTGTAGTTAATGAATTGATGGGACAACAACTTGTTGTCCGCATTGACATACTGTGATATGTCTTTTTCAATTGAAGGAACAAATCTATTTTTCGGAGTGCACCAGTTCCATACGCCTCTGGTGAAATATCAATGAAAATCTCCTGTTGATTTCATCAAATAGAGCGACAATGGGAAATTCTCTTTCAACATCACTCATAGAATTCACCGATTTCGTGATGTTTGTCGTCATAATGTTATATCTACACAACAAGAGATAAAAATCAAACAAAACACATAAAGTAAAAATAAACTCAACTAAGATGGTATCTATTTTCCGGGCAAAATGCCCTACTCCATGTGTGAAATCAAATATGTCAAGAGCTTTAGCGTCCTTTGGCACCAAATCTCCTATTTGATTAAAATAGTCATTGAACTCACATATATCGTACGCCTTTGCTGCTTTATAAAAATGGGACACTACCTTTGAATTGTGAAAGTTATTTCAAATGTTTTCCCTAAGGTGTCTCATGCAACAACCATAATGAGATGCAGGGTAGATTCTCAAAACCATCTTTCGAATACTTGGATGCCTATCAGAGATAATGCACAACTCATCAGTAACATCTACAAAGCTTCTCATAATTTGAGAAAAATATTCATATGAGGCATCACATTCCTTGTCCATGATATAGAAAGCCACTGGAAATATATGATTCTCGGCATTTTGTGCCACCGCCGATATCAGAATTCCTTCATACTTCCTCCTTAGAAATGTGCCATCAATGGCAATTACTTTTATCATTTCTTGAAAACCAATTATCCAAGAAGCATATGATACAAAGAAGTACTAGAACCTCCCATTTTCATCGAGCAACAATGCCGTCTTGCTTCCTTTATTCGCAAATTCAAGCATATACTGGTATGCATTATGCACTGCCTACCCGTGCTCATTTGTTCCCCTAACATTAGACTTAGAATGCTCCATACCCTTATAAATCTTCCAATTGCTTACATTACAACCCAATTATGTGCGGAGTTGATTTGACATGTCTTTTGTGTATGGGCCTTTACCATTGGGAAACCTATTTTCAAAGTACTTACCTATGACTTTTGTCGTAGCGTGGGGATTACGGCTTGTAGGATGCTCTGAACCACACGTAAGATACTTTTCATAGATTCTAATGAAAGACCTATCACTACTTGTAAATTTCACAGCCCTCAGCCACCAATTGCAATCCATATATTAACATTTAAAGGAAAACACATTACAACAATGGATCACCTTTTTCAGTCTAAAATCTTTTTTCAAGCAACCAATTTTCATTGAATTTGCTAGTTCTTTCTTGTTCTTGAATGTCATTCCCTTATAAATCCTGTTTCATCATCTCTAACATTATTCACACGTGATGTTTGAGAAGAACTTGGATTGTTGTTTCCAACTATAAGTGTGGGAGGAAACTTTCTCCAACTCTTCAACTTGATCTTCGCCTTTACATTCACCTTCACCTTCACCTATTCAAATTTCATCATCAGGCTTATTCATGTCCACAGGATGAAAATACTCATTAAACATATCTTTATGGCCTTGGTATACATTATGATCTTCCTCGATAGGTGTTTCTTCCACGTAGACTCTTAATATTGGCGGTTTCTCTATCCTCCCAAATAAACACTAAAAACTAGATTGATCAGTTATTATAAAAGTTAAAACCTTCTCTTTATGAAAAAATGGGGAATGTAACTCATGACAAGATCTTGCAGTTTACAATTGTATCGAGACTTTGGCACGACTATATTGAAGAGCTCATCATACAAAATGTTTCTTTAAACATACATCCCTATGGAACCAGCTCCCCATGTATTACTTTCCTCCCAACGCCATATGAATCAATTTTTCTTCTCGACCCATTCACCACGACAATCAATCACCACAAATAATAACATTGTACCTGAAGAAAATAACTTAAAAAATAATTACTAACTATGAAGAATAAGCATATGTAGCAACATATGACTATTTTGTGGTGATATTTGAGTCATATGTTGCTATATATGACTGATCAGTTGTGAAAAATAAATCAGATATTGCTACATTTTTTAGTTATATGATATGTAGCAGCATATGACTATTTTGTTGCGAGAAGTAAGTCATATGTTTCTACATATAATTGTTCTGTTGTGAAAAATGAATCACATGTTGCTACATTTTTTAGTTATATCATATTAGCAACATATTATTATTCTGTTGCGAGATGTAAGTCATATGTTGCTACATATGACTGTTCTGTTGTGAAAATAAATCACATGTTGCTACATATGATTATTCTGTTGCGAGATGTAAATCATATGTTGTTACATATGATTGTTCTGTTGTGAAAATAAATCACATGTTGCTACATATGACTATAATATTTTATAATTGTCAGCTGTTGCAACATATATAACAATATGTTGGAATCGCGAATGCAAATTATTGAAAAAATTGTAGGTACCCAGATTAGATGATAATGAATTGATTTAAAATAACTATTAATTGTACTTTCTAGAAACGATGGTGTATAACGTTTATGCAGTAGTTCCAATAGAACAAAATGAAATTTGGTCCACCAATTACAAATTAGATAAAAAAACTGATAAAAAAAGAAGAAAGCACAAGCACGAATAGTGAAGACCCACAATGTACGAAATTAAGAAGAAGAAGACGAAGAGGAATATGAAGAGAGAAGCAAGAAAGGAAAGCAAACAAGCAAAGACGAGAGCAGCAAAAGAAGAAGAGGACAAATACGACGGCTGGAGACGGGGGAAAAAACTTTTATTTCCTCTTTTGGCTCGATATTTTCCCATAAAAATTGGTAAAATTAGGTTTGATATACTCAATTTACCATTTTACCCCTCATTTAATTCCCACCAAAAGTTGGTTGAATTAGGTATTGTGATATTAACCTTTTACCCGTCATTTAATTCAGGGACCAAACATTCAACTTATAAACTTGAGGGAAACTCCACAATCCTTAATCATTAATCACAAAATTGTCACCTACACCCAATACTTAAGACTTACGTCACCACCCATTTATTTTGAAACCTTAATGTCACTTTTTTTATAAATCCCAACTTATACACCAATAAATATCATCCACCACCTTTAATCTAATGGACAAACTTTTCTCTAAATCGGAGTTGTTATACAATGGGCCCAAGTTATGGACTCGAAATTGTGGCCCAAAAATGGTTGGTTGATAAAATATTTGTGTATACAAATTGTATTCGTATCTTAATGAATTTCTAGACTCTGCAAAATAGAAAAATGAATATTAACAATATAACACAAAAAATGAATATGAAACATGTAATGAACGTAACTATTAACATGTAAAAAATGCAATTGAATAGAAATTATGATTTTGTAAAATATGAATAAATATTTGAACGTCTAGAAGTGACAAAATAATATAAACAGAACTAACCGATAAAAATCCTAATACTTTGAGAAAAAGGACAAACATCAACGAATTTCATTAAACTGACAACACATGTATTTTGAACTATTTCAAAATAAAATACTCAAAAGTATTAGTGTTAGAATTATCAGAACACAATTTGGTATCAACAATGATTACAAGTTGGGCACGTGGAGATCATCTATGCTGGGGATTGTTTGATTTTATGATAGTGTATTGAGATCGTCCGCAAATACACGTGGAGATTATTCGTGTTGGTATATGAACCTCTTGAGTCCATCATGGGTCATAAACTTTCGATGTATTTCCGAGGAGTATCATGTATATACGATCGGAGAGTGATGGACAACTAAGGGATATTATTTCATAATGATGCATTGAATTGCATCTCATTACATGCCTCATTCTTGTTTATTATGTGTTTTATTGGTATTTTGAAATTTTGTGAGAGTTGGTTATCCCTATTTATAAAAACTTGGTTGATAAGTATGATATGAAATAGTAAAATTAAAGGATTATTTTCTTATATAGTCCCGTCACAACTTCTTTATTGTTGGTGTATGAGATATACTAGGTACACATGGTTTCGTACTCATACTACACTTGGTGCATTCTTTGAGGTGCAGATTGGACTTCAAATTCGAGCGCAGTTCGTGGAGCTTCAAGATCTAAATATTTGAATTATATTGTGAGCTACCTAGTTGTTCTATAGACCACACCTGATTCTATGTCTCTTGTTATCATTTATTTTAGTATTTTGGATATTCCTTACGTTTAGGTTTGTCATTTTATTTGTGACTTGTATTGTAGTTTAGAGGCTCTTGTACTTATGACACTAAATCTTGAGGGTGGTACTTTAGGTTTCCGCATACAATACTTGTATATGACATAGTGCTTGATATTATATTTGCGCTTATGTTTCTACTATAAATATTGAATTGAATTGGTAAAGGTATGGGGCTACCTATCTTTTGGGAACATAGATGCCATCATTACTTGTGATTTTTTATCGTGACAAATTGATATAAGAGCTTTACGTTCATCGGTCTCACGAGTACAAGAGCTTAGTCTTGTAGAGTCTTGAGGATCTGTTCGTAGATGTCTGTTACTTATCTTTGAGAGGCTCTAGGACTTAAGAAAATTTCTATTCTTTCATTCCTTACCTTATCGTGCATATGTGATTTTGTTTAAGGTCAAGACCTTGTTCCATTCTCCCACCACTGGTGAGGGAACATTCTCAGATTTTACCTCCGTTCCATTCTCCCACCACTGGTGAGGGAACATTCTCAGATTTTACCTCCGTGAAAGTGGATATCATTGTGCGATTTAATGCAGATGTTACTTAGTTAGCAAAATATCTTAGAAATGAGATTTTCGATGATAAAAAATTAATTTGGCAAGGTTGGAAATAGTAAGAACGGTTTGCTTAAGGTGTGATTTAGACAAACATGCCTTAATTTTATTTGAATTTACTAGAACACTCTTATAACCAGTGTTTACAATTGACAAATAGTTAAGTAATGTGATGGTAAAATGTTGATATGTTGAAGAGAAGTGTAATATTAGAAAGATTAATTGATCAAATAAGAGGATATGAATTATGGTAAGGTTATTAGCAGAAGTTGAGTTAGGACAAAAACAAAATAAATATGATTTCTTCTAAAGACATTTGAGAGGATAAGACTTGTTATAAGATTTGTATGACAAATTAGCTTTATCCTTTGGAGTAGAGGCATGCTGGAAATTTTTTTTTAATAGTGTAAATGCAATGGAACGATTACCACATTAATATTCATCTGATAGAAATCACAAAGTGAGTTAAGTCTAGTACATCAAAATATTATAAAAGGCTAAATTGAATATCAGTTGGCAAGGACATTTAAATGCAGGTTTAATGGTAATTAGTGATAAATTAATATTATCACGAGCCTTTCATATATCAAATTGTGAATTACTACTATTAATTGTAAGAAGGATGGAAAAATCATTCTTTAGTTAAGAATGTTGAAAGTGATACTTACATGAAGCTATATGAAGACATTTAGAGGTGTATGCATAGTAGTTATGAATCGTTATATAAATCATAGAACAATAAGCGTGATTTGAAAATTTTACAGTAGTAAATAACTAATTGTATTGAGGTAATCAAGGTTGCTCATAGTATCATTCGATATGCTCTTCGATGATTATAATTTTTTTCAAGTTTGTACCTACTTCTACGTACCTTATTTTGGATTTAAATATCTTTGTAAGTCTTATCCTATGTCTATACATATCCCTACATCGGTATATGGTTCTCAGTGGTAGATCGATTTTCTGGATCTTATGTTATTCAGTTGGTAGTACATGACAGATGGAAAAAAATTACCTATTCTTAATATGGTAGGTTTCAACATCATATTGGATATAGATGGAATTTCTCCCTATCATGTATTTTCAGACTATTAGGCTAAGATAAATACCTAAAATTTTTGAGTTACTCCTAACTAAGGTTCCATGAAAGTCTTAATTCTTATTCGAGAAGGATATTTTTGTTCTGAAGTTTCAACGCATGGTGAGAAAAAAAAGAGAAGTGATGTGTCTCCGATTTTTACTTATGTTTGTCATGTATAGATATATATATTTTAGTGCTAATTCTAGTAAAAGAGTTATTTCCAGTGTTTCACTTGATTGTGATATCCAATTTAAGATTTGTTTAGAGATGGATACACTTTCCTATATCTATCCTTTCTCCCATGGAATCGAAAGAATAGTAACAAGAGTTGTTGCATAAGGGATTTATTGGATCAAGTATATCTTCATGGGGTGTTTCTATCGTAATGATATTTCTTTATTATTATCTTCAACAATGATATATTATATGCTCCTATAGTAGAGAAAATCACAAGCATCATTTCAGGGTTATTCGTTATTAATCTGAAGAAGATAAAGTTTTATGCAAGTTTTTTTCTTGCAGGTGTGAGTTTCCATTAGTTTATGACATATTTGGATCATTTAGAGATCAAGGATGTATTATGGTGGATTTCTAGGAGATTAAGGCCTTCCACAATTGGGATAAACATGTTTTTCTGAGTATCTTAGTCTTGTAGTTTACTGTCGAATTTCTGTGAAGGTCCCATCTATTGCATCGGTATTTACTAGGTTGATTAAAAAGTAAGTTGATTTCAGTGGCTTGATGTATGTGAGGTGAGCTTTCTAAATCATAAGACATTATTTTCTACTACTTTGACATTACCTGGGTAGGGAAAGGATTTTACCGTGTATTGAGATGTTTCTTGGATTGGCACTGCTTGGGTATTGATGTAGAAACAGAAGTTATAGCTTATATTTTGAGGTAGTTGAAAGTTCACGAAGAGAACCATTCTACTTATATCATAGACTTTGTGATTGTGATATTGCATCAAAATTTTGAAGACATTAGCTTTCTGGGTATATTGTGATTTGTTTTAGTATATATTCAATAAAAGGAATATAAATTTGAGACAAAAAAGATGGTTAGAGTTGCTCAAGGACTCTGAAATGACTATTATTAATCATTTTTAATAGGCTAATGAGATACTTGATGTTTAGGTTTTTAGGCATCCCTTGAAACTTGATGTATTTAAAACTGGGTAGAATTTTGGCTCACTTGGGGGTGAGGTAGTTGTTATTAGATCCGACTCGGGTTTGATAACTTGGTGATGAAAACTTATTTGAGATTTGAGGAAAGGTGTTACAAGGATTATCCAAGAAGGAGATTTTGTATGGCGTGGAAGTTTTGAGAATAATTGGTCACATGTGTATGTACTTCTCTTGAATAAAATTTGATCAAGCAAGTATGAAAGAGACCATAATTTGAGGTATTTTAGACTACTAGGATACCAAGATGTATCACGACTTGAAGTAACATTATTGGTGGTGTCATATGAAGAGTGACATAATAGCATTGTATCTTGGTGTTATAATTGTTAGTAAGTGAAGTAGGACCACCAAAATTTAGGAGGTATGACTAAAAATGGTGGTTATACTAGAGGTGAAGTGCGAGCGAATTTCTATGGATTTTTGGTTGGGTTGCCATGTATCATGTGTGAGTTTGATGTTCTACGGGTTATAATGGATCGATTGACCTAGTTTATTTATTCCATCTCAATTTAGACTACCCAATGTTCGGAGATGTTAGTTTAATTTTACATTCGGGATACAACTCACTTGTATGGAATGTCTATTTCTATTATATTTCATTGAGGTATCTAATTTATATCTCACTTCTAGAGGTTTATGCAGCAGGAGTTGATGACCGAGTTGGTCTTAGTACAACTTTTCACCATCAAATTGATGGTGTGTTTGAATTGACTATTTAGGTCCAAGAGGACATGTTACAAAAACGTGTGACCAATTTTGGCGGTCATTGGGTTTTTATTTTTGCTTTTAATATAGTTGCATACCACAATAGTTATCATTCGAGCATCGAGATGGCATAAATTGAGGCGTTGAATGGTAGGAGATGTCGATCTCTACTTTGTTAGTTTGGGAAATTTTAGGTTAGGCCATGGGTGAAATTTTGTCGAGAGAGTCCTTTGAGAAGGTCTGATTGATACACAATAGGGTTCACATGAATTAGAAATCAGAGTAGGCAAAAGAGTTATTATGCATATTAAAAGATTTGTGATTTAGAGTTCACGGTGGGAGAGCAGTTTCTACTATAGGATTCACTCATGAAGGATGTGATGAGATTTGGGAAGAAGCGCAAGTTGAGTCTGAGGTATAATTGTTTTTATTAATTCATTTAGTGTATTGTTAATGCAACTTACAAGTTGGCTTTTCTACATGGTTTGTCATATGTTCATCCTACGTTTCATATTTCAAGGGTAACCAAGTATCATTAAGAAGGTACTCATGTGGTTCTATGTTATTCGATATTACTTGATAAGAATATGACTTTAGAGAAGGAGAGGGTAACCATCTTGGATAGTCCGATTCAAAAGTTAAGGTTGAAATAAATTGCTTTATTAAGGGTGTAGTGATAATATTGCCCGATTAAAGAAAGTACTTGGAAGACTAAGTCATGCATGAATAATAACATATTTTAGTGTTTTTAGTTTTCAAGACCATCTTATTCTTTTTCGGTTCGAGGACGAACGTTTTTCTTAGTGGTAGATGATGTTACGACCGCTAGGTCGTTTTGAGAATTACGACCATTTTGACACTTTCCATAAAATTTTGAATGAAAATTTTGATTTATTCAGTAACTAAGATTATTTAGTTAACAATGACTTACAAAAAAAAATTAACTCAGTCAATAGTTATTGGGACAATTCCATAATTAATTTAATACCCTTTACCACTTGGCCAATGTATTGAATTTAAATTATAGGTTTTTTTGATATTATTATTTGTTGTAGTACGAACATACAAAACCTACCTTAGATATTAACTCAAAACAAAAAGAAATTTTTGGTGCATCACGTTAAGGATTTCTTTATTTGTATAAGAAATTTAGGTTGTGAAGTTGATGTACTACAATTCTTTAATCAAATTTGTAATCATTATGTTATAAACAAAACACTTGGAGTGATTTTATTTGTTGGTAGATTTGGTTTAGCATCATGTATATAGGTGTATTTACTACTACTAGAGTTCTTTAAAAGATTAGGAGATAAATTTTTTTTGATGGAGTTGGTAATAGTATTGTAAAATCATGAGACAATGAGTTCAAAACGATTTATTTAGGTGGAAATATTTAAATATTAGAAACAATATGCTGGGATATAGGTCACATAGACATTTGATATTCTGCAAGTTTGGTTTCTCGTAATTGGTTTAAAATTGGCTAATTTTCTTATTCTTATTACATTATAAAGTTAATCTTTGATATATTGAGATATGTAGTTAACTTTTAGATGTATATTATATTATTAACTTTAAATTTAAGATATTTAGAGAGTTAGGCTTAACCTAGGCTAGAATTTAAGAAATATGACCTTATATATAAATTCATGTTTGTATAGTTTATGGTAAAATTAATTATATATGATTGTAGTTAGTTTTATTTTACTGAGTCAAATTATATTCTTATGAGCCTAGATTAATCTTTTGGGTGATGTTTGGGGTTTAGGGTTGAGGTATAACACTATAGGTGTGTATGAAGTAGTTATCTTATAAATAATGCGTATTTGATAGATTGAGAATACTTGAAGCTTTGTGAGGGGGAAATGCAAGATCTTGAGTATTATTGACACGTGATCAACATTTGAGGTATATTAAGGCTTTTAGACATCGTTGAAGGACCTTTTCCTAATTAAAAATAAAAAATAGAATAGAAAATTGGTAAGGGCAAAAGATGGGGGTCTCGTACCAATGGTGTGACGAGCATTGGTACAAGTAATGGTGTTATTACAGGGAAATTTTATTACTATAATATGATACATTGTAATTTGACTGTACCAAAACATATGAGCATTAACTGATGTATTAAGTTACTTGATTTCTTTTGGTATGGTTGTGTTTTTTTATTAAAAATGTATAATTGTGATAATTGAGGTGATTACATATCATTGCGACGTTTTATTTATTGAGATGTTGCATCCCCTTTGTGTTGATATCATATTGTGGATAAGCATTGACATGAAATTGAGTATGAGTAAAGGTATATTACGTGGAGATCGTCCGTGCTGACATCCACTCATGATTATAATTTGGGCACGTGAAGATTTTCTGTGCGAGTGATTAGTTATGAGTATAAGTTGGCATATGGAGATCGTTCGTGCCGAGGATTGTTTGATTTTATGAAAGTGCGTTCAGATCGTCCGCACATACACATGGAGATCGTCTGTGTCGATATATGGACCACGTGATCCCCGCGTGGGTCAATAACTCTAGATATTTTTTTGAGGAGTATCATGTATATACGGTTGAGAGACTGATGGGCAGCTGTGGCATATTATTTCATAATGACGCATTGCATTGCATCTCATTACATCCCTCATTCTTGCATATTATGTGTTTTATTGGTGTTTGGAAATTTTGTGACATTTGGTTATACCTATTGATGAAAACTTGGTTGATAAGTATGATATGAACTAGTAAAATTAAAGGATTATTTTCTTATATTGTCCCGTCGCTACTTCTTTGTCGTCTGTGTATGAGATAAAGTGGTACACGTGGTTTCCTACTCATACTACACTTGCTGTATTCTTTTGAGGTGAAGATTGGACTTCAAATTCGAGCGCATTTCGTGGAGCTTCAAGAGCTAAATATTTGAATTATGTTGTGAGCTACCTGGTTTTTCAATGGCCCAAACCTCCCTCTATGTCTCTATTCATCATTTATTTTAGTATTTAGGATATTTCTTATGTTTAGCTTTTGTCATATAATTCCATACTTTTGTTATAGTTTAGAGGCTCTCGTACTTATGACACTAAATTTTGGGGGTGGTATTTTAGGTTTCCACATATAATTCTTGTAAATGTCTTAGTGTTTGGATATTATGTTTTCACTTATATTTCTACTTTAAATATTTAATTGAATTGGTAAATTTGTGGGGTTAACTTACCTATTGGTTGGGAACATAGGTGCCATCACGACTTCTTATTTTGGGTCGTGACATGGTCCTTGTCTAGAAATCTGACAGTTGTCTTAAAAAGTGCCATTTTTTTGGGATAATAAAGTAAACCTTCTTTCATTCTTTTTTTTGATATCCAATTAGTAAACACTTTTCATTCCTGATTGGATAGGAATTGAATTCAAATGTGACATGCAGTTCGTAGAACATATCACAAGAGAAACAAAACAACAACGAATATGAAAATTATTAATCTTATCATTTTCATAAGTATCTCTTTCTTTTCTCTTTTACACCTATGTATTGTAGAGTGTCTAGTGTAGACAATTGAAATACAATTTGGAACACCCAGGAAAATTTTTGAGCTAAGACTTGAACCATCCTTCGTAGTGAGTATGTTTATGCAAAATAATTTAACATTTCTTGAATATAATATCAATAGATGTAGAACACTGAGTTCCTAAAGGAACTGAATTGGAAATAGGAAAAATCTGAAATTTAGAAAGTTAAGAGAAGTATAAGTTTTGGATCAACATCAAACAACTATAACTCCCAACACATGATGAATTAGGTGTGCTAAAAGATATCTTAGGAAATAACTTTTAATTATATTTCCAATTCCACCAAGTTTGCTACGTTTCGAGTTTGAACGAGTGAGATGTGACCTTTTGAAGTTACGCTGTCCAGTTAAGGAAAGTTGGTCGAAAATAGGGATGGGTATTTTGGTCTTTTCCTTACCCATTCAAATTTAATTTGTTTCTTGTAATATTATAGGGGTCTAATCCTATTAGTTTCAGTTTCATAATGCTAATATATTCCTAGGATTTCAGTTGAAAGTTCAAGAAGAGAAAAAAAAAAGAGAAAATAGGAGAGGATCAAGTGTTAGTCGAGATTCTTGCATCTTGTTGCTGAATTTCGCCATCGGTTTAATCCCTAAGAGGCATGTTAGTTTCCATAGTGTTGGTTTTAGTCACCCACACACCAATAATTTTATTTTACGCACAAATTTCATTCTTGAAGTTGAAAGATTTGAGTTCTTGATAGATGTTCTTGAAGTTCATTCTAAATCTTGTTGTGTTGGGCTTTTAATGATTTATTGAGATGTAAGTGAGTGTTTTGAGGGTTTTAATGAGTATCTTAGAGTGTACTTATGTTAATTAATAGAATAAAAGTGATTGGGGAGGAAACCGTTCGAGTCTAGGCAAGTTAGGGTGAGAAAATGAGCAAGGAAATTCATCATATTTTCTGGGTTGGGGCCTGGCGCGATGCGCTAGCCTTAGTGCCCCAAACACTCCTACGACGTTTAGGGTCTGTCTCCACGTGCTACTTAGTGCGCCAGGGTCATTTGCCCCGTTTAGTTTGTGTTTGGTTGATCCGTTTCAGTTCATTTAAAGTGTGCTTCCACTCCCTTTTGATCTAACTACTCTAAGCTACTTCTCAACACCTAAAATCATTACTAACATCATGATAACCTTGAATTCATTATTCAAATTCAAGGTAGAGTTGAGATTTAAGTTTTGAGAATTCTGCCTAACATATGAAGAAAGTCCCTTTGAGTCCTTTTGTGGATTCTTCTACAACTTATCGTAACTTGTTTCAAGAATCCAAAAAGTGAGCATGAGAATGTATTCATGTGTAAATTTTGTCATCATGGTATCCTCCATGTCATGAAACAAAACTCTTGAATTCATAATTTCACATTCAAGAGATAGTAAATAGTAGAGTTCAAGAAAGCCTTAAGTTCAATTGTGAATTCGTTTAGATCCCTCATTGATTTGAACTATGTTTTGAGGGAGTAAATAAGAAAATGATAAGAGTCATATACATGAGTTCCATGTAGTATGTAGACCTTAGAATCGAGTCGCTCATGCCCATAAATTTCTCATTGACTCCACAAATTGAGTATCTTTGAGAGGAGTAGCATCTTCAAGTTCTAAGTCTTGAATAATAAGTTTATAACACATTTGAGTTTATATTTATAATCATGGGACTATAACATGATATCCATGAAGTCCTTGAATTGAATTGTTCATGCCCATAATTCCGCATAGACCCTATAAGTTGAATAGTCTTGAAATGAAAAGTTTCTTTGAGTCCTTGATTTAGTAGTTCATGCTCATAATTCTGCAAGAACCCTCCAAGTTTAACATCATGAAATCAACCATTAAGATGATATCATGAATCTTGAATTAATAATTCAATTCAAGGAAAGTTAAGAGTCAAGTCCTAGAAGTTAAGGAGCAAGTTAAAAGAGATGTTTACAAAGTTTTCAAAAGTCTTTCACGAATGTTTTAAATTTGTTTTGAGACTTAAGCTTTGAGTTGATTAAAGAGTAAGAGTAAAGTTAATATCTACAAAGATTATATGGGTTATAAGTATTCCCAAGAGTAAATACTTTTTACATTTGAGATGAGAGTAAACTGAGATTTTTGAAAGAGTTTTGAATTGTTTTCACATTTGAGATAGAAAGGGAACATCGATTCCAAGAGAGATTTTAATCTAAGTTTAGAGTAATTATCTCAAACCATAGAAAGATGTTTTTTGTTTTTAAGTAAAATTTGGGATTAGTATTGAGCACTGACATGGGGATGCAAGTTCAGAAAACTAAACTTTCTATAAACCATGTAGTCATCATGGGTAGTAAAGGGTCATACTGCTTAGATAACTCCTTAAGATGCTTTTATCATAATCTAGTCGAACACTAAGTTAAGTGTTCTACATAATTGTAAAGTATACGAATGTTATGGAAGAGTGAACAAGACATTTTATTACCACTTAGTCTCATAGTTATGGTTGTCGGTTTGAGAAGCTCCCACATAAGCTATACTACTTAATTTATAAGTAATTTTTATATTTTTATTGCATTTTCTTTAACGAACTAAATTGCTTATACTTTTTATAAAGCTTTCCATATATTCCATCTTTTACTATTGCATTATCGTTGAGTATCTTGAGTTGAGTATTTCAAGTCAAGCATCATATCTTTGACGTTGTGTATCTATTATCTGAGTTTTGAATCTTATCCTTGAATAAATTTTAGTTGAGTAAGTTTGATTAGTTTTGGGTATCCTTTAGTATTCCTTGAGTTGCGTAAGTTTAAAAAAGAGGTAAGTATGTCTACATGTTTATCATGTTCAAGCTTATGTTATGATTTAGAATTCCCCTTACATGATCGTATATTTCAGTACTGAGTGATTTGGAAAATATTTTCTCATGATGTAGACACAGGTATTGAGGATCATCAACAGGCACTTCGTTGATACATTCGAGAGTTCGAGTTAGCTATGGTGAGCCTCCTTGCTTCAGAAGGATTTCATTTAACTTTCAGATATATAAGTTGTAGGATGTCGTGGGTCTTGTCCGTACTTCCATATTTATTAGTTTGAGGCTTCATCGATAGTCATTATAGTGGAAAAGTTTGTATTATTCATTTATTTTATTAAAGGTTTAAAAGACTTGGGTTTTCTATTTTATGGTGAGTTGAATAATTTATTTCATTCATATTTTCTTTTGAGTTAAAGATTGTATTTAAGTTTTTCGTGAAATTTTATTCAGTTTTACGCTTTTTATGCTTAAGTTAGTCTTCCGCTTGTAGTCCGCCATAATGAGAGTTTGCTTGGGAACAAACAATGGTTTTCGAGTGCTGGTCGCGTCCATGGTGTAGGATCAGGTCCTAAAACAATTGTTCTATAATATAAGTGACTCATCAGGTCTATACAGAGGTATATGTCACTACAATCAAATTGTAGTGACTTTCTATTCTTTTCATGATGCTATTTTCATTTGTCTTAAAATTTTGAGCTATCAAAATAGTAAAACTTGCAGCACATTAAAAATATATTATTATATCAAGATTAACCTTCTGGAAATTTCTTGATACTCAAATTCATCACTTGCCTGAATGATCATTTGTCATGCCCCGAGCCTACACCCTTGGTTGGACCGGCACTCGACGACCATTGCTAGTCCCAACCGAACCGATGACCTTACTTAGTTACTCAATGGGAGACTTAAAGCATTAAAAGAAGGATTAAAATGCACTTACTAATTTTTTGAAAAAGATAACTTAGAAAGTTTTAAAGATAAAACATTCAACTTAGCAAAAAATGGCAACTCAAGTCTTAGTACATAATAAATGATAATAAAAGATTCAAAGGACTAACATTTGACTGTTTATGAAGCCTCTTAAAATAACTGAGATGGATGTTTGGACAAACCTCATAACATCCTGATGAAGTAAAATAGAAAACAAGGACATGGATCCTCCGAAATACGAGGAGGCTCACCAGAAAACTCTGAAATTCTCATTGGATCAACGATGAGTCGGAATATCGATCCTAGTTACCTCCATGTGCATCATAATACGATCTATGCTAACTTGCATCAGTACATTTAATGTACGGGTATGCGAATTGGAATGCTAAAACAACTTAGACTTGAAAGAGATTATGAAAGAAACACTTACCTTGGCTCTTCTCAACTCATGAATACTTATATCATGCCTCGAGCCTAAACCCTGGGCGGGAATGGCACTCGAAGACCATTATTGTCCCCAAGAGAACCCTTGATTTGTCTTTCTTAACTCAGTAGAAGACTTTAACACTAGAGATAATTGAAGAAATAACATAAAAATAATACTTATCCAAATTGGCAACTCAAGTCTTGTCGTTTTCAAGTAAAATGAAAAGATAAAAGAGATTAACATTATCTGTCTATGAAGCCTCTAAAATAAAAAGGGATGTTGGGACAAGACCCCAATCATCCGAACAATTGAAAACTAAAAATAATAACTTGAATGATAGAGATGTCCTCTGAAATGATGGAATGTTCACCTACTAACTTTGTTCTACTTACTGGATCAACGGTACGCCAAATGCAGATCCTACTTACCCACGTCTGCATAATGATCCGATGTAGGCCAGTTGGTATCATACACTAAATATACGAGTACGTGAGTTGAAATTCTAAAACAACTTAAACTTGATTAGATTAAGAAGGAACACTTACTTTGGCTCTGCTCAACTCATGAATAACACAACTCAATATAAATAACTTATTTCATTATATAGAAGTTTAAAGACATGTGCAATATAAAGAAAATTTGTTTAAAACATGGTTTCCAACTCTGTGTATGAAAACATACAATTAACTCTGTGATGTATGTAAAAATACAAAATATCTGATGTAAACTCATAATCTTAATAAAAGACATCATGCTTCCTCTCAAAGTCTACTCATGCAATGCATTCATACTAAGCAAAATCTCTCAATGAACCATACAACTAATGTTGTGGGAGTTTTGATATCCGACAACCACCACTCAATAGTTATAGTGATTATACAACGTTAGTCGGCCCACGATACCTATCCATCATAACCTTGCCAGAGTAAAGGACCTGAACTTCCTAATGGATCCATTAGTCTACTGTGAAAACGGTTCATCTAAAAGTATGAAACTCGCATCCTCATATCATTGCTCAATACTACTCCCAAAAATATTCTTATCTTGTATGTTTTAACAAAAACAAATCTTATGATTTGATATTAGTACTCAAAAACTTAGCTTAAAGTCTATCATGGAAATCTTAGTTTCCGTTGTTGGTTCAATTTATAAAGCGATAACTCTTTTTTTAAAACTAGCCTGAAGGCTCTTTGGAAATCTCAATTTCCATTCTTGCTTAAATGTGAAAACAATTCTTTTAAACCTCTTTGGTAATACATCGTTCCCATATACTACTTCGAAGAAATAACTTCAACTTCACTATTTACTGAACTTAAAATATAAGTCTTAAAACAATGTTAAAATGTTTGTAAAAGACTTATAAAAACTTTAAATGACTCGTCTTATTTGACTCTTGATTTCCCTTGATTATAATTCTTAAATGATCTTTACTTAACTCTTAACTGATCTTTGCTTTGAATTATGGATTCAAGTAATTAAATTTGTGCTTGGAAAGATCTCATGATGCTTAGGAATGATTCTAGATAGCTAAACATGAGAAAAATCTGAAAATCCAAATTAGAGAGAGAGTCCGCGACGCGGAGGCATAATTTAATTTTTGTTCCGAAAACATCTTTTGAGGCAGAGCACCTCGTGTAAGCTCTGCGATGCGGAGCAGAATTTTGATTTTGGGAACAGGTAGCGCGACACACTCCTATGTCCAAATTTCGCTCATTGAAATTTCTTTTTTTTCTTCCCCAATTCACCCAAACTCGTTTCTTTTTATTAATTTTATTTTTCATACAAATACCTAAACATATACCTAAGAATCTAACCCAAAACGACCTCATAATGTGACGTAAAAAATTCAAATTTCACAACTTAGGCAATTCCAGAATAACACAGGAATTCAACAAAAGGTATCAAGATATCAATATCTTAATGATTTTAAGAAGAATCAAAACTTAAATAATATGCTTGGCACACGTATGAACAATCCCAACGTTATGATACAACAACTTAAAATCTGTAGTTATCATACAATACTTTATCTCACGCTGCCAAGGACCATCATATACCTTGTCGGGGATATAGGAAGATAACTCACAAAGTGGATCCACTAGTCTATGTGAAAAGAATTCACCTAAAAAGTTTGACCTTCTTCTACCCATAACGTCTACATGGTTTATAAAGACTTGAGTTAATATGACTCACATCCCCGTATCGGTGCTCAATACTACCCCAAAAATATACTTTGCTCATAAGTTTTAAAAACAACTTCTTTATGTGATTTGATACACATCCTTTGCTAGTTCTTTCTTCTCTACCTCAAGATGGGTGGTACTACCCATGGACAACTTACTTAAGGCATCATCAACAACGTTAACCTTACTTGGGTGATAAAGAATAGTCATGTCATAATCCTTGAACAATTCTAACCAACTCCTTTATCTGAGATTAAGCTCTCTCCGAGTGAACACATATTGTAGGCTCTTATGATCAATGAAGACATCAACATGAACACCATACAAATAGTGATGTCATATTTTCAAGGCAAATACCACAACAGCCAATTCTATGTCATAGGGTTGAAATAATTCTTCTCATGAACCTTCAACGGTCTGGAGACATAAACTATATCATTGTCATTCTTCATGAGAGGACAACCTTAACCAACACCAGATGAATCACAATACACCACAAAACCTTTGGTACCTTCCGGTAAAGTTAAAATTGGGGCAATAATCAATCTCTTCTTGAACTCCTGAAAGTTTTTATCATAAGCTTCAGACTATTTAAACTTCATTGTTTTTTGAGTCAACTTCGTAAAAGGAGATGAAATTGACGAGAAACCTACTACAAATCTTCTATAGCAACGAGCCGAACCTAAGAAACACCTAATATCACTTGGAAATATGGATCTAGGCCAATTCTTCATTACCTCAATTTTTTGGGTTTCAACTCTAATACCCTCACCGAAAACTATGTGACCGAAGAATTCCACAGACTCAAGCCAAAACTTACACTTAGAGAACTTGGCACACAATTCTCTATCTATCAAAGTCCGAAGAACTATTATGAGATGACTAGCATGATCTTGTTTATTCCTTAAAATATATTGGTTTAATTCATCAATAGAAGAAGATAACAAACATATCTTCATTAAGGCTTAAGACTGTATTCATGTCCAATGAGGACTGTAAGCACATTGGTCAACGCCAAAGGGACATGATCGAAAACTCTAGTATCCATATCTGTTTTGAAGTTTGTCTTTAGACATATCACATTCGCTTACTCTCAACTAGTGTAGTCTTATCTCAGGTCACTTCTAGGACGAGATACTTATTCTTGATGGTAACCTTGTTTACTAACGGTAGTCAAATACACTCTAAGGGAACCATAACTTTATCACTAAAATAGAAGGAACACCCAAAGGTGAGAACCGTGGTCGAATAAACCTTTTTTTAAAAAAGATCTTTCAGCTGCTCTTTTAACTCTGTGGTGCCAGTCTATATGGTGGGATATAGATAGGATGAGTATCTTGAGAAGATCTAATAAAAAGTTATCTCTCTATTATGAGGGACTCTACAGTAGATACTCTTGAATGACTTTGAAAGGTCTGTCACTACTGAAACTGAATGAATGGGAGGGTACCTTAACAATTCGTTCATTACCGAACTAAGTGACAGTACAACCCTTTGAAATAACTTTTTCCTTAAGGTACAAAGTGAGGACCTTTAGGCCACTTTGAACTGTTTTCACTCAAAGACTGACTCATTTTGAAATGAAACTTTCATTACTAGTTCTACAATGCAACTGAGGAAAAACATTGCCACTCATGAAGACAATCATACCATGAATGTGAATCCAAAAATCTACCATGCCCAATTCAATTAAATCAGCCATGGCTCTCTAGTTATTGATGAAACGGGCCATTCTGACAAAACACTTCCCGCTAGACTACCATCAAAGAATGACATCAAAATTCTACCATGTTCAATTCAATTAATCAATCATACACTATCGTGATTGACAGAAAGAAACGAGCCAATCACGACAAGTATCTATGACTTATACTGGATTCACAATGGGTGAAAAACATTGACTGTTACTAAATGCGAAGGGGTAGCATTAAAATTCTATCACAACATAAGGGTGGTTAATATAGGTGAACGTCCTTTGATCTAGAAAATAATAGATAGTTAAATCAAAGAGTTTGAATTAATTAACAATTGACCCAACATTCTAGTGAAACTTTTGTTTATGTTGCTCTTGGCGGGACTGTTGACAGCCCTAATAAGCGATTTGTTCCTACACTGTACCGAAAGTAGCCCTTCTAAGTGCAGCTTTGCTGGGGTGAGAATATGGAGAAGAAGTGGCCCTATGCCTGGTTTCCACTAACTTGTAAACTTTTTTTTTCTCAGGGTACTCCCTCACAAAAAGACCATGCTTAACCACCAGTTGAAACAACCAGTAAAATCTTAATGGACATTATACTGAGTGGTTTTATCACACTTTTTTTTTTTTTTAGGATATGCTGGAGTTCCTACATTCCTGTGTGCCATATTGTCTTGTGGTGAATAGGGTGCTTAGCTATGAAAACTTCTGACTGTGTGTCCTTTTGTAAATTATTTTGTTGTATGTGAACTCGCAGCATGATTAAGCAATGTCCCTTTGTTGCTTCTGTTGGAGAGGTGTATATGTTGGCATCACTCTTGTTTCTACCTCACTTAGTTCCGTTCAGTTTAGTCCTCGTATGCTGAAACTCTCCTTACATCGCTTTTCTCCTAACTCTTTTTATACATGGATTCCTAAACCTTCTGGTAACATATCCCTTATCGCATTTAGCTTCATTGCTTTCCTTTATTTTGACCGACGATTAAAACCAAAGGTAACAATAAACCATCTTGTTCCCTCATGTGAGAAACCACCTCCAGAGCATAGCGTGAAAGTTGTGTGAATATATATGACTCATGAACACACATAGACCGGAATTTATGGTGTAAGAAATTTTTTTTTTTCTGCTTATAGTTTACCGATGGACAATGCCGGTGGAAAGAATCCCCATGAGAGTAAACTCTTCAAATACAACCCAACTCCCAACTAGCAATATTTTTATTATCCCTTACCATTTTCCATTGGTCGAACCATGATCTAGAGACACCTTCATTTGGATGCATCTAGTCCACCCTCTCCAAACTCCCAGGCACTATGCAATCAACAAATTACCATTTTAAGCTATGTTCAATGAAGTTCTCTTTGATCCCAGGCTGGGACTTGAACATGGAAGCTTGTGGGGTGGTTCCTCTAACTAAATCTACATCTTAGTCCTTTTGAGAGTATCGCTATCTTGATGATTTATCCCCTGATCACTGATAGGTATTCAACCTGGCTTAAACCTTGGATAGCTTCAATGAAATTTATGCTTATGGATAACTTCCTTTGAGGTTGCACTTCGGTTCATTGTTGTGTAACTCTTGTTTCTCAACACTCTTTCTAGTGTGTGAAGGACCTTCGATTCTCTTCATTGGAGCATGATTCTTATGAAAAACACGTGCAAGCACCCGAATTAGAGAAAACTTTTTACGCGATCAAACTCTTCTAACGCCCAAGAACTGATTATGAAAGAGTGAAGATAATACAATGTTACAGCCTCCTATAACTTATAGAGTGGAGCGCTTTTTCAACTCTTTTTTGTCCCCTACGATAACTACGACTCTATACAAAATACACTCAGTTTTTTTAGTTAATCCCTGGGACCCCAGAACTTTGGCCTTTTCCTCTGTTTTATTCTTTTTTTTTCTCTTTTTTTTTTTCTTTTTGTTTTTTCTTTTTTTTTCTTTTTTTTTTTTTTTTTTTTTTTTTCTTTTTTTTTTTTTTTTTTTTTTTTTTTAATTACCAAAGTTGGTTCACACCATTCGAAACAACATCCTTAGGCGTAACCAGCACTCGAATACCATTGTGAGGCCCCAACCAAAACCCTTTTTTTTTTTTGTGGTCCTGACGTTATCTTACTTAACGATAAGATTTTAAAGAAATTAAAAAAGATTAATTTATGCTAAACTAACTCATGTCTAGAACTTGACAGTCAAAAATTGTGTGTTTTTCACAATAAACCATTAAATATCACCCCATAAGGCAACTCAACTTGAACATAAGTGAATTACAAATGGAATCAGATATGGTTGACAATATATATGAATGATTATCTTTGATCTGTTCCACTAATACTTTGGTGTATGAAGTTTGCGACAAAACCCACAACAGTCTATGAACTTATCCTAAACTAGAATAATAATGACAATGGATCTCCGGAAGGCAAGGGAGGTTTTTACAACTGACTATGATTGACCCTGGATCTTATGGGCACTGGAACTGACGATTCCTAGTTCTTGTTTGAGTCTTAATACGATTTAGTCCAACTAGTCATCAGTCAACATTTGATGTACAAGTATGCTAATTTTTGATGTATGGCTTTTTAAATTCAACATAGATTGAAAGAGATTACTGATTGTGGATATTGTTATATATGAACCAACTGATCTGTGCTCTTTATCCCTATGAATATTAACTGATGTTAATTCTAATTAGAAAGCAGTTTAAAAAACAAGTGCAATATAAAGAAATAAAGGAAACAAAAAAATTGTTTGAAAATATATGTTTTCACTCTGTATACTAACTAAGATCCCCCCCAAAAATATATTGTATGCCAACTTCCAAACCAAATATAAAGACATATCCTTCTACTCCCAAAGTTCTAATTTAAATTAGAGGAATGGATGTCCTACACCCCCTTCTACTAAGAAAATCTCTTGATAACCATGCAATTACATCTCTAGGAGGACTTTCTTAACCGCCAACCATCAGTTAATATTTATAGTAATGATACAATGTTATCGGCCATGTTTCTTGACCATCATTACCTTGACAAAATATAGGACTTGATCAACCTAAGGGATCCATAGTCTCATTGTCAAAAGGATTCATCTAAAAAGTATGAACATTTCAACCTGAGGGGTACATGGATTTCATGAAGAGTTGGGTGATATGAAACTTGCATTCCACTTCGGTTGATGCTCAAAATAACCCAAAAAATAGCCATCATGGTATGTTTTAAAATGACTTCTTCTATGATTTCCAGATAGTGCTCCAAAACTTATCCTCAACAAACTATCTGAGAAAAATCAACTTTTTTGATTCATTTTAGACAGCTATTACTCTGTCTAAAAAAACTAACCCAAAGGTTCTTTGGAAAATCTCAATTTCGGTTCGTGTGTTTTAAATGTTAAAACATTTCTTTAAGATTACAACTTTGGAATACATAGTCCCCATCATATTTCTTGAAGAAAGAAAACTTCATCTTTACTCTTTAATGAAAACAAACTTTTAAGCCTTAAAAAAAGTTAAAATGTGTGTAAAAGGACTTATGAAACTTGAAATGAAAGTCGTTACTTTACTGAATTGACTCTCAATGGATCCTTATATTGAAATGGATCAAAAAGAAAGTGATTTGTGTTTTGTGAAAGACTCCATGATAGTTAAACAACGATGCAGAATAGCCTCCAAACGTTAGAAAAGTGGCAAAATCACCATCTTGGAATAAGTCCACGGACCGTTAGATGTTCCCAGATGATTATTCACGAAATTGAAGTGTTAGACGGAGGAAGTAAGTCGGCTGTGTTCTGTACCGCGAAACAGAGTGACCAAGTGTCACAGAGGAACAAGTCCACGTTCAAAACAGCAAGTCCGACTTTTTCGTATCTTTGTTTCAACCATTTAATTCACCCAAACTAGATATCTCTCAAAAAGCCTTTAGGATCCCGACAAACCAGCATTATTATTTCATGAACCCTTACTCAAAAACAGTATAAGCTCCCACAATTAAGCCTCAAAACTCCAACATTTCATTCAATTAAAGAAACACACATTAAATTCAGGAATAGAAATAGAAAGAACATCAACTGATACATTGTTAGAACTGTATTTCAATGAATATAAAAGTTTGGCGAGTTTTGTGAAACAAAACCAATCACTAGAGAGGGAACACCTCACATACCTTAGGGATCACCCTCCTCTAAGAAATTCATAATCAAACAAAATTTTATTTTAAATCTTCATACTCCCTCTTCTCCTCTTCGTTCTGTCTACAAAAAAACCTAACGTCATTCGAAATCTTTTTAAAATGAACCAGATAGTTTTTACCCCAATTATTCCCTTAAATAATTCGAACAGGCCAACTTCCAAAATGTCCTAACTACTTCATCCGAATATGAAATTTCGGACACCACTCAGTGGTTGAGGAAAGATTGCTCTAAGATCTCTACAATCACCTACCTATTGGACAACTTACACCTAACGACTCTCTTGAGCTAGGAGGTTATGGTCGTTTAAAGTTTACCACAAACTCACTTTTTACTTACAAAATTCCAGATTTTTAATTTATTTCCAAAAACTAATATTTATAATTTCAAACTTCCTTATAGTTATTTTAGTTTAGAGATGTTACAAAGAACTGAATCATACAATAAAACCACTACAATGCCCAATATCCAGTCCGATAAATATACAAATCTAATGAATTGTTTAGTTTGGAGTCAAGTTAAAATACCCTATTACATGATTCAATCATATATAACTCAGTTTAGGACAATTATTGAAAAAAATTACCAAAAACTAGCGATTAAAATATACTGACTGGTATTAATTTCATCTGACATGGATGTGAATCTAAGCCAACCTGGAACTAATACCTCTCTTATATTAATCTTGGTAATCAAGGGAGGGTCCTTATAACCAAATATGACCAAAACTCATAAACGATTAAAATCAAATACTTCCTTACCCAAGTCTTTCTTATAATTTACAAATTTCATTTCAAATTAATAAAAGTTCTTTTTAATCACAAAGTCGATTGTCACGACCTAGACAATCGTGATTGGCACCTACACTAAAACCTCCGGTGGTAGAAGAAAAATTTAGACTAATTATCTAACCAACTTAATAAAAAAATACTAAGGGCAATTTGAAGTTTGCAGAAAACAAGTTATTAAATGCACGAAAGAAAAGAAATAGACTCCCATAAACTCCCAAATAAAAATCTTATACACTACTAACTTACTATTTGTAATGCCAGAACATGAAATAATGCTACAAGTATCTAAAAATGAACCATATGTTGTAACAAGAAGGGTTACAACCCCAAATAAGAACTTATTAACTAATAGTCGAAAAGTCTAAGTCCAAAATGTGGAAATAATGGAAAGGAGACTTCATTGCATCCAGGAACGAATAGCAATTGGTTTACCTTAATTAGATCAACTTTAGTGATAATTATAGTAAGGTTTTTTTTGTCAAAGATGCCTGAAAGATGCCCTATTACTCAATAGAAAAAGGCAAGTTCTGTATATGTTAACCATAACCATGTTGTACTGGTAGTACAAAATGAATCTATTCCACTAAGTGCAACATATAAAAGCCATTACAACAGGATACAACATGCAATGTACCGAACATATATAATATTATCAACCAATTACTAACAAGTTACAATTTCACATTTCACAAGATACACCAATTATAATTAAATCATTGGTCCTATCATGGAACCAAAACTAAACTATTAGGATACAAGAAAATAGAACCTTACCCATTTTTAACTCGAAATTGTGGCAAATGATCCATAAATATGGTTGGAATGTGCCAACCGATCCAAGTAAATGTTTAGAAGCAACACCCGATAAAATTTAACAGTCAAATCACAAGTATGTATTCTCAGTCATAAAATCAAGTCATGATAAGAACATTCATCTGTATCTATTCATTTACAACAAGTGTGAGAATAATAAAATGTTCCACCACCACACACACACACACACACACACACACACCACACACACACCATATATATTATATAGATAAATCATAATGAGGCAAAGAAACAAACATACATCACACAATATAGAATCATAACCATCACCTTCCTCGAAAAAGCTTTAACCCTTAAGAAACTAATCCTTCTTTCCGGGTCAATCCGTTTGTACTGTTATACAAACAATACGGAGATCAATAAAACATCATAGCTAACGAATTACTAATCAATTCCTACTCAACCCTATATCTTATCACATGATTCCCATACCTAGATTAGATCTTTATTCACCTAATTTCCATATACAAACTCTTTCTATCTGATAAATTACCCATTAGATTACGGTTTACGAATCTAAAAGCGTTTGGAGTTAAACTATACCTTTAGCTAAAAAATGGTTGAATTTTTTTTTAGAAAAAGCCAAAGCTTTTTCTTAGATCTCATGTTGGAAAATTGTGAGATATAAAAATCTTTTTAGGGTTTATTACGACTTAAGTCATGTCTGCCCCACCATGGTAGAACCACCCCAATAGCAGTGCCCTACCTTATCAGTAAGAAATCCTGCCTCACGGCTCTTCCATGGAAACAAGTAAGCAAATTCATAATGACAAGACCTTATTCAGAAAACAAACTTTCCCACAACGACATTAAGAAACTACCTATCATGCTAAGAAAATCAATTTCGGGAGTTCTAATCGGCCTGATTTCGATTCTGTAAAGTGTTAGTGGTTCCTTACAGTTTATCTCTCTATACATGTGATCAAATTTATTATTAGATACCCATTGCTACAATTTCCCTAGACTTAATGATATTGATTGGTCTGAATGGACTAGGTTGGAAAATTCCACAATTTCTATTTAAAAAGGTTTTCCGGACCCAAAATTTTCCTCAACTACTTTTCTATAAACGATGGAACTTAATCATTGCAATCGATATGAATTTAACTATCACTCGTCCACATAGTATCAAACTTTCGAAAAATAAGTTAAGAAAGAAATGGAGTAGTATCTAAATCGACGAACAATCTAGGGATACCTTTTCTCGCAGTCTTCTTCCCGTCTTTAAAAGTAGCACTCCTCAACGAAGGATACGATTCACCGACTTATATCCTTGGCTCTATCTTTACGGCATATCACGATCAAGAATTGTAATCGGTCTTACCTCAATATATGAGGTCCTGTCTAACACAATTGAATCACATTTAATAGTTGTAATCTTGTCATCAGATATCTATCAACATGTACACATGAAATACCGGGGGAAAAAAACAGGAGATAAGTGAAAAAGAAAAACCTCATGGTATCTTTTCACCACGAGTAATTCTGGGTCTGTTCACGAGATAAGGAAAGTTCCCATAATTTCATTTAAGTTATGTTGATTGAGATCATCATGGTTATAACTATAAAGAGACCCCTTCAAGTTGAGAAGCTCGATTATGGTTACTAATATAATAATTGCCCAACTCCTCTCATGTAATAAAATTGTTGTTTCTCGACTCTCAATGTTTTCCTAAGTATTCTAAGTTGTTATAATTTGAGTCAATAAACTTGTGCCTTTATAACCATTTTTAAGCTAATGGTAATCCCCATAATAAGTTTTAAGCCAAGAATTTATGTGAACATTATTTTACTAATCCCTTTGAGAAGATATATTTTATATTATAGGACAAAAACGAGATATATTTTGTTAAGTTTTTGTGTTCGTCATGAATCAAAAAAATTATTGGAAAAATTATATGATCTACTAGAATTAGGTGCCCGAACCACTGCGGGGCCCCAAGCACCCCCATGTTAGTTTTTTTCTTCAAATTAGTGTAATACAAATGAAATTCGAAAAAAGTTAAAAAAATAAAAAAAAAATAAAAAGAAAAAAAAATAACAAAAACAAATAAAAAAAGGGGCAAAACAAAACAAAAAACAAAAAATAAAAAAAAAAAAAAAAAAAAAAAAAAAAAAAAAAAAAAAAAAAAAAAAAAAAAAAAAAAACCTAAAAATAAAAAAAAAAAAAAAAAAAACAAAAAAAGTAAAAACAAAAAAATAAAAAAAAAAAGGTAAAAAAAAAACAAAACAAATCTCTCTATATGTGCTTTTCTTAAAAATATTCTTAAATTGTTAATTTATTACCTTTTATGTTAATTTTCAAATAATTATGTTACTCAATCCTTTTTCATTTTATATGATACAATGATTTTAGGAAAGTCATGGCGAAATTTTCTATATGATTCTCCATATTTTTAATGTCATTTTATATGGTTCATATTAATTTTTAGTTCTTATGCAGTTTTCAAAATATAGCATTTAATTTTTGATATACCATATTGAAGATCCCACCCAATCTAAAAAATATTTTTTGTACACAAAAATTTAAAATAAAACATAAAATTTTAATTTATTTTGCTTGATTCAACCTAATAGTTACTGATATATAATTACTAAGAGCTAATGTAATCTATTTTATTACATTATATAATAAAAGATATCACAATAATTCATAAAAAGTGGAGAAAATAAATAATAATGAGGTATACAAATATAATAACTAAAGATGTTGTAGAAGTATTTAATTTTTTGTTATCATTCTTGGTAGGTTTTTTATTTGCAGGAAGTTACATTTTTTTTTTAACTTTGATATAACTCACTTAATATATACAAAGATTTTTCGAATTATTATTCGTGATAGATTTTTGTTAGAGTGAGTGAAATTACATTTTTATTCTTTTTAATAACAAAATATATCATCTATTAATTTTTATTGTAAAGTTATTGCTCATCTTTATTATTGAATGTTCCATCTAATATATATATGATTTTTATTACACTTATTTTTTTTAATCTATTAATTACGAGTTCAGACTCAAAATAAAGATGGAAATAATTAAATTCATGATGATTTGTATATAAAAACAGACATTTTTTTTAAAGCATAATGCACAGAAAAATGTTAAAAACTAAAACTAAAGTAAAATAGATTAAACAGTAAAATAGAGTAATAATAAAATAGATATCGCAATAACTCACAAAAAAAAAAGATAAAGTAATAACAAAATAACTAATGGTATAACAATTACTTAAGATGTTTCTAGATATTTAATTTTTTTTGTTATCATTATTGGTAGATTTTTGTTGGTGAAATTACATTTTGTCCTTGATCATTAATCAGTATATATAGAAAAAAGAGACTTTAGAAATATTTATAATCTTCTTAATAGATTTTGTTAGAATGAAATTATATTTTTACCATTGTCGCTCCCACTTACACTCTCTATATATAATAGAAAAATTCGTTATAAATTTCTTAAATATATATGTCACGGACCCAAAACGGGCCGCGCCTGGGCAAACCCACACTTACATCCTATGTGACGAAACCATACCAATTAAACCCTGACATTTCAATATAAATCAACAGAAATAATGCGGAAGACTAAAACTCATTATAAAAAACAAATTCAATAACTTTCTAAAATTCAAACATATAATTCCCCTAATGGAAGTCATCACCACAGAAACATCTATCCTCAAAGTACTAATCAAAGAGTATCTAAGAAGCATAAAATAAGTAAAAGCTAGGCCATGCCGGAACTAAAGGATCAAGACATGAGAAGATGTATCAGTCAATTGCTAGAGCCCTTAGCGAACCTGAGATCCGACGTGATGAGGTGGCTAGAGTTGCGGTTTCAAGTTGGAAGATGTGGTACGTTTGCTGAACTACACAATATAACAAAGACCAACAATCAAGTAGGGGTCAGTACAAAACAGGTACTGGTAGGTATCATCGGCCAACCTCAAAATAGAAAACAGTATAATCAAATAATATCCTAAAATCAATACAATTACTCAACATGTAGCAACAACAAGTTCTATAATCATTAATAAGCCCCACCAAGTTCCACACATGAGGACTCAAAGCCCTCAATGCCCTACCCATGGGGTGAATTAGGTTCATTAGATTGGGTTATTATCATTTTCAAGATTCATTATGCGTATTCTCTCGTGTCGGTACGTGACACTCCGCCCATATACTACGTGTCGGTTCGTGACACCCGATCCACCTAATCTATCGGCTCCTGGTTCGTGAAACCCGATCATAATACTACGTGTCGGTTCGTGGACACCCGATCCCCTAATTCTTACTGTAGGTTGTGACACCGATCCACCTAATTCTAGTGTCGGTTCGTGAGCACCCGATCCATACTACTAGTGTATGTTCGTGGACACCCGTTCCACTACTCTCTCACTTAGTTAACAGACTGCTTTTTTTATTCATATAAGGAAGGAATATCATCTCATTAACAAGGCATATTAGGGTTTTTTCAGATTTAGGATTCAATAGCTTCATCCTGCTTATTTTATCACAATTATGATCACATTCATACAAGCATACATTAAGCATATAGAAGGGTTTACAATATACCCAATACATAATCATTCCTCTATTAAGAGGTTTACTACGAATAGCCATCAAAACCATTAACACTACCTTCCACCCGAAGAATAGGATTCAAGCAAGCTAATCTGCAAAGTCTTTGCTTCCTCTCCGTTCTTTCTTTATCTCGCTAGTTTCTCCTCTCTCTCTTGTTCTTTTCTGTTTTCTATTCAAACCCTTTTTCTTTATACCCTAATAATCATACATTAAGTATAAAAGATGGTTAAAGTAACTACTATTTTATTCCAAGGTGGTCTCATGTAACCCCCAGAAATAAATATTAACATTAACCACTAACTTTATAATTATAAGCAGGACATAGTCAAAAACGCCCCTTAAAACATTTAACAGAAAATCCGACCCAGCATGGATTACGCAGCCTGTGACGGACCGTCGTTGCCTAGCGGAAGTCGTCCTGCTGAGTCCGCTCACAGGAATTCAGAGGCTGAAATTTACTGAAGGGCCCTGTGACGGTCCGTCACGCCTGTGACGGTCCGTCCGCCTGTGTGACGGTCCGTCACGCATGTGACGGTTCGTCAGCCACCATTCAATCACACTTGAGAGTGAGAGGAGGTCGATTTCCAGTACCCAAATTTCCAGAAATTAAGGTTTTGGAACGGAGACCCCCTCGAAGGTACGTTGGACATGACGGTACGTCTATCAGCCAGTTTTTCCATAAATAAAATTGCTGCTCAAAACGACTAATAAAACAGGTCATTACAATAGATACAATTTACCCATCGTTCATACTCGAACGATCATTATAAGCAAGAACAAAAAGGGCAAAAAGGAAGTACCTGAATCTGCTAAACCGA
The DNA here is from genome assembly GCA_027704765.1 of Solanum habrochaites. Taxonomy (NCBI): domain Eukaryota; kingdom Viridiplantae; phylum Streptophyta; class Magnoliopsida; order Solanales; family Solanaceae; genus Solanum; species Solanum habrochaites. The sequence continues at coordinate 118,103 of JAKWJA010000207.1, forward strand.
TGTGGGGTTCTTTCTTTGCATATCAGCCTCCTTTCTTCCCAAGTGGCCCTCTTCAACTGGTCAATTTTTCCATTGGACTTTGATGGATGCAATCTCCCTTGATCTCAATTGTGAATTTCTCTTATCTAAAATGGCACAACAGGATCCTCCTCATAAGAAAGTTCTATCAAGCAGAAAATCCCAAGATTGATGTAGTTTCCATCCCAGGTATTCTTTTAACATAGACACATGAAATACCGGGTGCACCTGACAGCACTGAGGCAAGGCTAATAATAAGCCACCTCCCTTTACTCGCTCCGAACTGTCAATGACCAATAACCTGGGACTAAGATTACCTTGTTACCAAAACCGCATCACCCCTTCATGGGCCGAAGACTGAACCTTCAGCAAGACTTTGCTCATCCCTCCATGAACTCCAATGTTGTTCTTCCCTAACCTTTCGACTGTGCGCGGGATTCCTTTTGCTACTTTGAGCAGCGTAAAAGATTTTTTTCTTGCATAGATTTACCCCTTTCTCTAAGGAATCCTCAAAAGATCGTTACCCAAGGTCTAACCTTCAAATGCATCAAACCAAACATTATGGGAGATCCTACATCTTCCTCCCCCCATCAATGCTTCGAACTGGCCATATAAATACTTGAGTGATAACTATTCTTTTTTTTTTTTTTTGTTTATATGAGAACTTTTGCTTCTAAGGTAAGACAGTTGACCCAATGACCATCAACTTCTATTCAACATGACAGACGTGCATATCTTCATACACTCGAATTGTTCCATCAGATCGTGCCATCGGCTTATGAGGGGGAAATGCTTTATACTAAGGTCCAACATAGTACTAATTCAGCATGCAATGTTTCTTCCAAAACTTAGAAGTAAACTGCTGTACATCATCTGATTGATTGAAAAGTGACCCTCCATGCAATACCTTATTCCGAACAATTTCTGTGAGAGTAGAGTCTGTTGTGTCAACTTCTCTGCATTTCTAAGTCACCCTTAACCAGAATGAAATGAGCAGACTTAGTGAATCAGCCACAAGTACCCAAATAGAATCAAACTTGGCCCATGTCGTTTGTGGAAGGACCAAACACGAAGTCCATTGTCAATTATCTCGCAACTGCCCTTCAGGAATGAGGCATTCTCTTCCAAGTGTCCCGGGCCTCTGGTGTTACATACTGTCTTGCGACAATTGGGAGGGAATTTGGCAAACCAAATAATACCAATGTTCGCCCGGCGTTTATTTCATTCTACTCACCAAAGTGTGCTTTATGTCACGGTCATTGGTTGCAAAAGGAGTATAGAATATCCGGAACATGTGCCTCTATATAAGAAATGTGTGGATCAAATTCATCAAACACGGGGCACCCATATCCCTTCCCTTAATTCTCAAAACACCTTCCTCATACATTATGCGTCCTTTAGCCTCTCCTCGAAAAAACCTTATATCGGATCCGTAATCAGTTTCTCATATCAGTTAAAAACTTTTCATTTCCCTTAATTTTTATCAAGAATAGGAAGTTTTCCTCCATACTGGCAAAAATATTCCTCCCTTCTTGCATTTACTTCACTCATCCAGGTAATTAGCCAAAGTCGAACTCTATCTAGTTCATGGGAGTCTAGGGCTTGTAAGGGGGCTAAATCTTACCCATGCCCCTGCTTTTCTATAAGGCGTCTGCCATCAACATTAGCTTTTCCGTGGTGTACAAGATGGTAATACGTCGTCCTTTTTTCAGTAGTTCCATCCATTCTCCTATGTCTCCAATTCAAACTTTCTTGGGTTGTAGATAGTAAAAGACATACTGTTAGGCTACGATGATCAGTATATTGTCTTCACACTTAACCCCATATATATTGTTCCCAGCTTTATGCACATTACCGCAGCCAACTCCACATCATGGGTTGGATAATTATTGTTCAGCACCTTTTATTGACCTCTTAAGCATAAGCAGATATTACGTTTCTTCTATTGCATAGCACGACATCCAAACCAGATTATGTGGTATTTTGTCATATCACAATAAACAATGAAGTTCTACCCTTACTGGCAAGGTAAGGATAGGTGTAGGTATGTCTTTGGTAGTGTTTGTTTAGCATTTTTTTTTTTTTTTTTGTTGTTTATGTAGTGGTTGTTTATGAAATCTTTTCTCACATTATCGACCATACATAATGGAACATTCTGTTAGTCAAGTTCGTCAATTGGGAAGCTCATAGAAGGAGTACCCTTGACAAATTTATCGACGTTAGTAAATGGCCTAAACTTAACCAAAGCTTCTTATTTATGACACTCATTAGTTGGTCTTACCAATTATTCATCTGTATATGTTCGACTTAAGTTAAGGATCCCAACACTCCATCCTGAGAAACCAACGTGCCCAAGAATGGACCACAGAAATTCTAGTCCACAAATCACACTTGCGAGAATTTGGCATTTAAAGTTTTTTCTCCCTAACATTTCCAACACAATTCTCAATGCTCTCATGTTCCTTGGACTCTTGGAAGTTATATCGTAATAATTCACTAATTACGATCACAAAGAGATTCCAGATTAGGATAGGCTGTGAAAATCCTTTACTCAAGCTATGAAAGCTAGCAGGGCAGTCGTAGTCCAAAGGACATTACAAAAGAATTCATAATACTCCATATCCTGGTCGAAAAGCTGTCTTTTGGCACATCTGATGCCCGTATTTTAATGATGATACTAGACCCAAGTTCTGATTGTGAGAGAAGGTACATTTAAGCACCTTGTAACGATCGAAAAAATAACACAATGAGAGGAAGAGGATTACCTGTTCTTAACAGTACTTTATTGTAGTTGCCGGTTAATCTATGCATGATTCCGAAGTATCCCATCTTTGTTCTTCACAAACAAAAAAGGAGCACTTTTGATATACAAGGGGATTGCACTGGTTTAATGAGTAGGTCTTGGCTCAAAACTCGTGAAGTTAAGCCTTTAACTCCCTTAACTCGCTGGAGCCATTCATACTGGTGGTATGGAATGGTCGAAGTACCCGGTTCAAGATCGATTGTCAGAGCAATTTCTTCTATCCGGTGGACATACCAGGAAGGTCTTGCAGGGAGGTAAACACATCTTAAAACACCGCGGATATCGACACTGACCAATTGATTTTTGGTATCTGGGGTTTAGTATCATCAGGAGGTGTGCCCAAGAAAGCTAAACAACCTCCCCTTACAATATACATTCTTCGTAGCACGAAGAGTAATGTAGACGATAGAACCGCATGTTGAAGTGTAGTCCCCTGTTGCACACTAACGGATCTGTCCCAGGCTTGGCTAAAGTACAGTTTAGCATTACAATCTAAGATGTGCACTATGGAGAAAAGCCAAGTCTTTACCAGAATTTTATTAGTTCGAAATCAACCCATTGTGCTAGATAACTTCAAGTTCTACTGAGTATTGCCCCCACAAAAAGTCACTCAGCACAAGATCCTATATACTTCTTTTCAACTACCCAGA